>VXAY01003412.1:466085-483001 GCA_013399855.1 Oxyruncus cristatus
AAGGGGTAAAACACTTATGAAAAAAAAAAAAAAAAAAAGTATGGAAGAAATATTTACCGGTTCTGTGAGTGAGGGGTCTTTCTCCAGAAACTGTACTATGCAATACGCCAGCTGTGAGGAGGTAAGGATTGAAGAAAATTAAGTCAGGACATTTCTACAAAGAAACCACAAGAACCCAATTCTTAAAAAAAAAAAAAAAAAAAAAAAAAAAAAAAAAAAAAAAAAAAAAAAAAAGAGACAGGCAAGGCAAGGTGCTGTTCAGCCTTCTCAAACTGCATCCAATTTCAAACTGAGATGCACGGTTTGCACTGTGCAAATGCTCTGGAAGTCGGTTCATGAGAAACAACAGGACACTTCACAAAAACAATTAGAGTGACGAAGCAACACATACAATTAAAATCAGAGCAACTTGCAATTCTAAATACAGTCACACAACCAATGTTTGGTAACTTCTGTTACTCTCTAAACTGCGTCTTTTTACACATTTTATACAACAGTAAAATCATGAGAACTCTTGAAGGATGAGCCAACACCTAAACCCTGGAATAACATAATTAGAAGGCACGGCTTTATCAGCGTAAGAAATACTGCACTATCTGAAAATCAGAGAGAAGGGCAACAGGTAGGACTTATCAGAGGAAAAATAACGTTATGGAGGTATAAAAAGATATCTGAGAGCATAAATGCAGTATTAAGAAATCTGTGAGGGATAATGCTGAAGACGATGCAAAAATGTGAGTATTATTATTCAGGAAGTTGCCAGGGTGAAGAAGAGCCTTGACAGCACAAGACTAAGGAAACCCAAACATCCTCTTGGGAGAGAGAATGGGAAAGGCAAACTTGTGAGAATGGGAAAACAGCAGAGAGGAAAACCTACAGAGAGAGCTTAACTACTAAGTAAAATCTCCAAGCTACTACAGTTGTATGTTAACAGTTTTAAGTACCTAATCAGGACAGAAGCAAGGCATCTATCAGACAAAGCACATCAAATGAATATAAAAAAAAAAATCTACTGTAATTAAATTTCCACAGCAACCCTAAAAAAATATGACTCTGAGCAGAAAATATTTTTATAATTTCTACCTGTGCATGGAAGAGTGATAAACTCCTGACAGTGTGTAAAGGGATCAGCACCTTCACCAGAAACTGTTTATGCTCTGCCTTCAGAGGTAAAGCAAAACCATTGATAATACTAGAAATCAGAAAAAAAATACTTGTTAGTGTCATTATCACAGAAAACAATATGGAGGCCCAAAAAAGCCCTCTCCAAATTAAAATATATTTAGCAGTCAGCACCTGTTTACAAAGAGCAGGCTCATGCCATCTGTAAACAGGTGCTGACTTTGGTCCTGCTTTATATTAGCAGGGCGCTACATTTCTAGGTAGCAATTCAGCTCCAGCTTAGGAATAATCACATAAACAGCTGCACAAACCTGTTGCCAAACAGATAAGACCTTGTCTATGTGGTCTGTAAATTCATGTAAGCAAGGTGGTCCCGAGTAATTAACCTACCAAAATCAGACTAACTCGAAACATTCACGCTGCTAGTGTGCTTAAAAAAAAAAAAAAAATAGTAATTCTACATCATGCAAGGGTGAAGTGCACAAAATTTAATGCTCACACACACGTAAAAATCAATCCAACACTTTGGCTGTAACTTGCATCTAGTTGTATATTCTTAGCAGAGATGTGACAGAGATTTGCACATAGGCTTAAGGATGAGCATGTGCACACATCTGTTTTCACAATCAGGGCTTATTGTAATACTTTTTCCGAATCTGACACTATTCTGACGCGTCCAGAAGGGAAGTTTGAGACAGAAAATAAATAAAGACTCGTTTACCTTCCTAAAATTTCCAACAGTTCAGCTACGCCATTGAAGTGTTCAGTTTCATAAACAAATCTACAAAAAGAAAAGTTAAATATAAGCGATATATCAGTTTCCTAAAGAGTTTGTGAAAGAAAAGTACCTTCTTCCATAACTTACCGTAGAAAAATATTATTAATCTGTTTTCGGATAAATGCTCTAAGACCCAGAAACTTGCCATAAATTCTGTGCAAGACTGTTTTTAGGTAGTCTCTTTCTCGAGGGTCTTCGCTGTCAAACAGCTCCAACAGCTGCGTTTAAAGGAAAAAGAGAACTCAAACAGGGGACATGTGACAAGTGTGACACACAGACTTCTGTATAAAAGTAAACTGATGAAAGCACATGCATGTAAAATGTCACATCCATGGTACCCAAGATGTAGATATATGGTATTAAAAGAATCGGTTGGAACCCCAGTACATCACCACAAAACTCAGGCTAATAAATTTTTGATTAATTGGCTCCAAAGTGCTTGCTGCCTGCCTTCCTTCTCCCCAAAATAAAAACGATAGGTTCTCAGATGCTGGAATATCTATAAATGAAGACAATCTGCCTTTTTTAACATCCACCATTCCCTCGCTCTGCAGAACTAGAAGATCCTCATTTGCTCTAATATTCTTGTTCTCACAACACTGTGTCAAGGTCACATTTTTCTAATTGCTTGTAATTCATATGATGAGCTCCTAAGCCTTCCTAGGGATTGCATGGCCTTCACACTGTGGAAAGACTCAACAGGGAAAGTCTACGCCAGCACTGGATCTGCTGGTACAGGATCTCCACCAACTGACACAAATCAAAGCACTGGGGGAATTAATTAATGGATGTTAATATCAATGTTAATTAAAAAACAAACCAAAACAAAAAAACCACAACAGAACAACCCAACAACAGAAGACTCACATTTATTAAACAGCTCTTAAATAAGATTTTAAAACAGCAAAATGATTATGACAGACTCAGTCAGAAGAAAACATATTCCAATGTCTTGTATCATACAAAATATATCCCAAATCACTGACACCTGAAGTTGCCTCTAAGAATTAAGGCATGAAATGAGCAGCAGGAATAGCACCTGCAGATCTCTGTTGCTATTCCCCTTGACTCTTCTACCACAAAAGTATGAGCTTCCTCTTAGCCACTTTCATTTTTTGTGACACCACAACACTGGCTATTCTGGTGGATATTTGGAAAAAATGAGAAGATAAACTTTACTTAAAAATAAAAAAAAACTCAACCACCACCGCCAAATGCATATAAACCAGGGAATTTTAGATAGTAATCATAAGCAACCAGTATCTCTCTTGCATGAAAAAGAAAGTAACTGTCAACCATCACCTGTCTTGCAAGAGAAACGAAGACAGTTTCCAAAGAGGTCTTACAAACGTGTGAGATGCTGTCAGAAAATTATTACCAGAATGGCAGAAAGCAAAATTATCTTAGATTCACAAACAGATAAATTATAAATACCTATTACAAGTAGATCTGTCAGTGTATGTATGCTACATACATCTCTGTTAAACTGCTACACAACTTTGAGGAGGCGAGAAAGAAAAAAAGGCAGAAAAAAATATGATTAAAAGTTATTAAGCTGCCTGGGATTTTGACTTTTAACATGCAGGTCTAGGACTGATGCACATACTCTTCTTCGTTGTTTTGGATGTTTCTGCAGCTTGTAATGAGATCTCACTGTATTTTCCTTGCAGTAAGAATCTGTGGTGGGGATTTCATGAGGAAACTATGAGGTTTGTCAGCTGCCCTCCAGAGGTTATGACCACATTGCTTTGTTCAATTAGTTCTACAGTTAAATAAATAAACAGTCACCTCATCCTTCCCCAAATAGCACATTTCACCCTAAGACAGCAAACAGCTGGAAACACTTATGTTTTTTGTTTTCTTACTGGATTGCAAAGTATTTATATTTCCAATTCTCTTTTACAGATCCGCTCTGGAAACACAGCTAAACTAAGGCTCAGCCTCTCATTAAAAAAAAAAAAAAATAATAAAGAGGACTATTATTTTGCTCTGTCCAATTTGCTATCAGTTTTCAACAATAAAGGCTTATTTTTATGGACAGGCTGCAAGACTTCCATAATTTATGTGACTATTCTAAACATACAAAGAAAAGGGAAATAAATTTTCCAAAATAGCAACCTACATAACACAGAGACTTGTGGATATATTTGAATAGTATGTCTCTTAGCAACCACTGCCAACCATTTCAGACTGTACATAAGCAGGCTTTAGAACCAAACAGTTACACTGGTACATACAGCATTTTATTACAACATACAGCTGAAAGCCAGAAACACAGCTACGTTCAAAAAACCAAAGGCAAAAAGCAAGCAAACAAGAAAAAGCTTGGGAAGAAGTGCATTAAAATGTATCATTTTTTCATGTGGTCATTCTTACTGCCAAGAAAGATTTCCATAAAGTTCATGAAAATAAAAAGAAAAAAATTAATTTTGAGATAAAGCTGATTTCAAAGACTGTCACACCTGTGTTGCCAGTGTCATGAAACACCAAACATGCTTAATGTTTAGTCTCAAATCATTTCCCACGTAAGTGATCTGAAGTCACAGATTCTTAGGAGTTACTCCAGACACACAACGAGCATAACAGAAAGTGGAAGGACAGCCCAGTTCCTACAGGCTAAACACAAACATTTACACACATGGAAATACATCTACTTGCTTATGATACATATGGCTCAGCAGAACTTTTTATAGAAAAAGGTGAAATTTAAATTGGATTGCAATTATGGATATGCAATCCATAAATGTGCATCACCAAACCATGTGGCAAGAACATGAATCCTCGGGATTCTTCTGACCAATTGTCCCATCATACCTTTTCCGGTATGGAGTTTTTAAAATCACATATTCCTCTTTTTCAGTAGGTACCATTCTTTCATTTAGTAGACTTAATAAAGACTATCAGGATTTTTAAAATAAATAAATAAATCCTTGGTTTAGATCCATTCTCCTGTGCCAAACTGTGCCAGGTTTGAATGTCTTGAAAGGGCACGAGTGGGATGTTGCCAGTCATGACCAAGCTCAGCAGCACACAACAGGAGCATCTAAGAGTTATTTTCACTAGATTTCGAAGCAGAGCACATGTATTCATTCTCATGCAATCCTGCTATACCTAAAGAAATTAAAATCAACCTGGAAAAAACCTGTAAAGAGTGATTGTCATGCATTACATCTCCACCAGGTGCTGGATGATCAGATTGTTGCACCTCCTTGTTCAAATCGGTATTGAGGTGAACAAAAAAGCAAACCACCAGAGGTTCGATCCAGATGAAAAATGCTCTTGTTTTTAGAAGATGGATACAATAAAACTATAAATATATCCTACTGCTTTTGTAGGGTGAAAAAGGTCTTGTGATTCTAAGAAGAAAATTGAAGTCCCTGCTTTGAATCTTTGAGCGTAAGGACAGAAACTGCTCTCAACTATATTTTTCAGGTATTCTTCACACAAATGATATACATGAACAGTAAAAGGACAACTTGTATTTCCTGAGCACTACAGGTTAAAAATAAAAGCTCCATGATACGGGGAGAAAGAAAGGTCTTCAGAAATGCTGAGTATCTCCTGTCACATCTAATTTGTTTTTTATTCAAGTGCCAGCCTGCAAGGAAACTCCCTTTTCCAACTAAGTAGGAATCCTTCTAAATTTCCCCGATTCCAAAAGCAAGCTATGGGCAGCATCAAACACAAAGTTCTTTCTGCCTTTGTGGTTTATACAAAAAATTTACAATGGGAACAGAAAACCCAACGCAGGCCTATCCCCAAAAGCTGAAGGCAAAAGTTGTATCTGTGGAATATCCTGGCTTATCCTAGAAAACAACCTCCTTCAACCACTTCTGGTGTTTGTCAAGGCCTGGGCAAAAATTTCTCAGTAGAGGGGACCAGCTACTGTAGTTCCAGGGAAGTAACAAAGCACATGAGAAATCAAGGAAGACTGAACATGTGTAAAATACCTGGGTGGCAGCTGAAAGTCATCTCTTCCCTTTAGCCACAGCAATGGCAAGCAAACTACAAAAATAAAGCTACCTCTTCCTTGCCCATGTTGTTTATTACTGATGCTGCTTCTCCTTCCATGCTTTTAATAGATCTCAAGCTTTATACAGGCTTTTGATTTACTTCCTCCCCAAACACTACAGCATCACTGTTTCAGTACCATGCTGGAAATAGCTTTGCTAATGAACTTCTGGCCCTTCCTGCGGAGAAAGAAGGGAGAAATATTCTCCCCTTCCAATAGAAATATTTTAACAATATTAAGACACATTAAAACTGGCATTTAAGTAGACCCTCTGGATAGCAGCACTTTGAGACTTGATGGTAAACCTCTCATTTCTCAGTAGTTACTGTTTCAGCTCCCTCTCATAACCAGCAAGCCCCATATTTTGATTGAGGTATCAAAACTGGATCCAAAGCATCTATTTTATGCATCTATAGCAACAGAGACTGACATATAAACACATACACCCCACTACCTCCATAGATTGAAAGCTTCCACTGTATATGCTGGTATAGCCTTTTTCTTTTGCAAATAAAGTTACACTTTCAAATTCTAAACAAAAACTTTTTAAAGGAGCTTTCTTTCAAAAGCATCGTGAAGCCTTAAAGAAAACACATCAGCTTACCTGCAATACAAATTTCTGATCTATGTACTTTTTGGCAATGCTGGGCTGAAATTCTTGGCTTTCCAAAAATCGTATGAAAAACTCATATACAAGCTGCAAAAGAAAAAAAAATTAGGTTAATTTATGACTTGATTACTCTTCATATTTTACGGTTTCCCCTAAATTATTTCTTAAGCACTTACTTTTCCTCAGAGTTTAGGGTTAAAAAATGAAAACGGTTTTCCTCCTTTATCAAACTGCTACCTCTTAGTTAGAATTAATTACGCAAGCTTTTTAAGCTGCTTTTGCTTATTTAACTCCTGTCAAAGACGTTTCATGACCAAGAACAGGCACTGCCATCTTGTAATGCTTGTTATCATCTTGTAAAGCTTCCTTAAGTAATTGGAAAGCACATTTAAACTGCCCTCTGAACTGCTGAAGTCACATCAAATACAGACATTACAATTCTGAAAGGGTTGGTGAAACACTTGAAAATACCTAAATTACATTAGAAACTGCTTAGAGTAGCGTTCTACTACAACTTGAAACACAGAAGAAGAATACAAACCAGAATTTATTCAGAAGTTCCTAATGTACAGTAAAGATTAGCCTCGGGGCTGGAGAAAATCTGCTTATTTTCATGCAATTCCATCTCTACCTAAACTCTTCAGTGGGACAGCAACAGACTTTTCATTTAGTGGAGAAAAAGAAGAGGATAAAAAACAGGCAACAAGGAAGTGAAGTGAAACAGAGAGTGCTGTGGCCTCCTAAGATAGCAACTCTGATCTGTCACTGATAATGAGCTACCAGCCAGCAAATCTCTTTGCTGAACCTTTTCATAAAGAGCAGCCATTGAAAACTTGCTCGTTTCTGCCTTCAGTGAGTCTGAATATCGATACTGAGAGGAGAAAGGAAGCTTAAAAGTTACATTTTTAAATAGTTTTAAACTTTTCCATGACAACAATGTGCTGCAAAACTGCTGCTGCTGCTACTTTATGTCAGCGTTCTCTGACTTCTCCAAGGAAGCAATAGGAAATCAAAAAGGGGGAAGAGAGGTTTAGAAATAAAGACGTGGAAAAAGTGACAGCTTACATAACTAACATTGAATCATCAGGAAATCGGTTCCATCGACTCCTCACAAATACTTTGGTGAATTTCTTCCTGACAATGGCAAATCATCCGCTGGATAAGAAATTCCATCATTTCCATGTAAGTAATGACTTCTAAAACTACAGCACTAGTGTCACTTAACACAAGGTAACAGAAACGTTACAGCCTGTGCTGTTTCCAGGCAAGCAGAGCAGAGCTCTTCAGAGCTGCCTAGAAGCTTTTAAGATTCGGGTTTTTTGCAAAATTTAAATATAAATGAGGGATGAACCTACATTTCCACAGAATCTAAATGAGAGAGCACAAAAGAGCGAAACAAACAGCTCACAGGCAAGGATTGTGCATGCAACTGTAAAATACAATCCCCGTTTCAGGCTGAGATCAATTGTGCTCCTTTGCTCACAGAAACTCCCAGACTCCACAAACTGATGTTACTCAGGCAAACTTCTTCTCAATTTACCAGTAGTGTAAGTCACTGTCCTGAGTAACACACACAGGATCTGCATCTATGTTTTCAATAAAGGAAATCAGTGCCTTAGTATCTATGATGCTTTCTCCAAACTTAGTTTACGTTCTTGGTTCAAAATCATGGAATCATGGGATGGTTTGGGTTGAAAGGGACCTTAAAGACCATCTCACTTCCACTGCCTTCCATGGGTAGAGATACCTTCCATTGGACCAGGTTGTTCCAAACACTGTCCAACCTGGCCCTGAACATCTCCAAGGATGGGGCGTCCACAACTTCTCTGGGTAACCTGTGCCAGTGCATTCTGAGTGAGGAATTTCCTCCTAAAATGTAATCTAAATCTCTCCTCTTTTTATACAAAACCCCTTGCACCATCTGCCTATGTAAAAAGTCACTATCCCTCTTTTTTATAAGCGCCCTTTCAGAAACAGGAAGGTCACAGTGAGGTTTCTCCAGAGCCTTCTCTTCTCCAGACTGAACAACCTGAGCTCCCTCAGCCTGTGTTTGTAGGAGAGGTGTTCCAGCCCTCTGATTGTCTTTGTGCCCTCCTCTGGACCCGCTCTAACAGGTCCACGACTTTCTTGTGTTGAGGACCCCAGAACTGGACACATTAGTCCAGGTGGGGGTCTCAAAACACCTTGTTTTGACAACTGAAACACAGAGCAAGGGATGATACTCAGCAGTGAGCACTCTGCTACAAAGACCTCAAAACAAACCATGACTCGGGGAGAGGAAGAAGGACTTAGGGATGTAGCTTATCATTCATTTTTCTGAGCAGCTGCCAACACCTGTGCACTTCTGTATGAATATAAACTACCCTCAGTAAAACAAAACTGCCAGCAGTATCATCGCCACGATGCTCTTGCTGAAGGTGTTGAAAAACCGTTGCACATCAGAGCAGTTTGGAAAACAAAACAATTTTTAAATCAGTGAAGGGAAACAGGAGTATGAGGGACACCATCAATATGATTTTTAAAGAAAGCTTTACCATTCTGCAAATACCAGAAAGTTCTCTGCCGTCTCTGTAGGTACTGTATTATACCCATGAACAGGATTAATAAATGTTAGTGTCTCACAAACTAACAGGGTCTGATTCACAGGTTAAAAAAAAAAGCTGAGAAAATGATGAGATACATTAAGCCATGACAAGCACTCCTTGTGAGGTAAATAATCAAAAACCTGTAAATGCGGCCACGATGCCTCCAAGGTGGGCTCATCTTCTTCTGGATCAAATTCATTGCTGTCACTAGGTGGGAGAGTTCTGAAGATATTGCAAGATACCTGAAAAGTGAAAGGAAGAAGGATGAGATCTGCTGTTCAAACAGGCGTTAGATTTGAGGACTGTGTAAGTCTGTACCCACTCAGAGTTCAGAACAGGGCTGAGGAATCTGTCATTTTACAAACCTGCCACCAATCTCAGCTTTTCTTCTTTCCACTGATATCCCAGTGTTACCTACTCTGCCAACACACTCCAGGAGCCCACCAACATGTGATTCCCAATCCCGCTGAGCACCAGTGGGCTGTCTAGGAGTTGCGGGAAATGCCATCAACATGCATATACAAGTGTTTTCATACAACACTTGGTTACTTTTCTTTGCAGAGAGAAAACATGAATGATTAAGGTCTCATCTGTCAGCACTTGTTAAGAGCTGCCAGTGCTACTCACACATTAAATGCCTGGACATCTCATGCCAAGTACAGTACTTGGTACTAAATGAAAGCAAATAATAGTATTTGCTCGACACTTAGCCCACATTTTATTGCATGGTTGGTTCGCTTTACTTAATCTTATTTAGAGGTACTTTGGTGAGACTGCTTGGCTTTGTGAGGTTCATGCTATCAGCAAAGACTGGAGCAGAGTGCTTTCCTGGGTTAATTAGAGCGCTGAATGGAGCGTACAGCTTATTATGCAGCAAATCTGATAAACTGCAAACACGCTGTAGGGCCCTTCTTGCACTTGGAAGGTGATGATGTGCCTTCCTTGCGCTCTGCTCCTGCGCATTTGACCCATCGCTAAGCTGGTTAATCAAACAGCTGGGAAAAGCAGCCTGTTATCTCCTAATCTATACATGACCCCTTCACAATAGTTCAGACAAACTAAGCTATTTAGGAAACAAAATCAGTATGTTCTTGAATGTCATTATTTATTTTTCCAGCCTTTTGCTCCTGCATGTCCTTTAAAGTTAGTCTGTAAGGCATATTTTCAATATGCTGGCCACTTAGTAAGAAAAGGCAGACTTAAAGCTCAGAGTTTAAATACACTCCAAATACTGATAAAAACAGATTGAAATAGAGTGAAATATTAGAATTTGCAAAACAAACAGAGCAGATTCAGGTGCTGCATAAACAGAAAGATGAAACAGAAAAGTTCAGGAAAGCACATAAGGATGTTCACTGAACACAAGGGAAAGACAAAAGAAGAGTAGGGAAGGCAAACCAGCGAGCACAGAAAATAAAAGAGGCCACGCTGGTTTGTGCTGGGACTTTTCCTTTCTGCCACAAGAGGGTGTGTGCCACTGCACTTACAGTACCACAGGCTTTCACAGAAGCCCCCACTCTGTATGTAAATCTCGTGTTTTCAAGCCGCATGGCTTTCAGCACGAAGAGATACAGCCCGTGCTGATGGACACTGAACTCCACTTGCCCTGTACTCACACCTGCCAAGTGACTGCCAGCATTCACTAGGAGAAGCTCCTTTCCTCCCCTTCTCCATCCTCTTCCCCGACTCATTCACTTCTCTCAAGAGCCCCGCCATGAAAAGACATTTCTAGCCTCGTGAGGGGTCAAATAACTATTCCAGGAATACACACGCTACAGTTTGTCTTTCTTCAAGGATTCCTGAGCTCCTCCTTCTGCTATCACTGATATGAAAGAGCAGGGAGAGCAGTCAGAATTAGCAAGACAGACCTGTTCCTGTGGTAGAGCACAGGGCAAAAGAGGGTAGACAGCCCAAAGGATTCCCAAGTAAAAAGGGGGAAATGTACGTTGGGTACAAGCATACGGGATTCTACAATACTTACTCAAGCACTTTTGGTTAATGCTTCACAGTCAAAAAAATCTCAGCTATCTCAGAATTTGGACCAAAGTAGGAAACTAAGAAAACCGAGGACAAATTTTTCTTTTCTGCTTTGAACCTCATTTGAAGCAAAAAATTTTTCTGCATATTTAACCATACCTGTATTATTGAAACTTGTACCAACAGGTCACAGAAAACCTAAGTATTGATCAACTGTTTTGTTTAGAAATTGGAACAAATACTGAATTATGACACAAGCAAACCCTGCAAGGAAAAGTACATACTTTCAGAATGAAAAGCTAAACAAAGACAAATTCTCATAAGACTTAATTTAAGTCAAACCAAGCCTCAAGCAGTTAGTGCCAGGGTCTTACCAGCATGCCAAAAGTATGAAAGGTTCAGCAACAATTAGATAAGTGCCAGCACTGACACCTGGATCTTGAGCTTGGAACCAAACCAGTATGATTTCCAGAGAGTGCCTATTAAAAAACTCCAGTCTCAAGGCAACTCAAAAGCAGATTTTTTGCATAAGAAAATTAACATGCAGGAGTGAATGCAATGAAGGCTAGAATATGGTCTTAGTATACACTTTGCTCTCTTTAATTTTGTTTTTTTTTGCATTAGAAGGATAAGCTACATGGAGCCAAAATGCAGATATTCCCCCAAGGAGAACAGAGAGAACAGGTTATCTTTAAGTGATTTCCCCAGGTTATCATAACTTTAAAAGATAATGTGTGCCATTACAGTTGCATTAATCACCACAACACAGCACGACAGCTCATTTACATGCAGTGTCAATTTATAGCACGCTTATCTAAATCAGTAGCCTCTGGGTGGTTAATGTTTATAAGCCTCTAAGGGAGAACCAAAGGCACCAAGCTCTTCCATGCATGAACTGCCCAGCTGTACATTGGAGACTCTGACAGCCACCACACCAAGAGGGGAATACGCTACATCGAATCTGGAAAGAATTTCTCTCAGATAGGCATAAGGTACCTATTTAGTATTTATCCCTCGGCCCAAGTAGCATGCCAAAATTCCTTCAGCTGGATAGCTGAATCATTTCTCTTCTGACCTCTCCTGGATCATCAAGCCGAAAGGACATCCCTGCCAGCCTGCATATACAGTCCCTGATGATTCTTCTCCCATAGCCAACACAAATGGCTGTGGATCAACACTGACTTGCGCCTGCCACTAGATTAGGAATGCCTCCAAACCAAGATGATATTTTTTAAGGCAAACCAAAACTCTTAATATTCTAGAAAGCTGTATCATGACAGATCTCCCCTCTCCATCCTCAAAAAAAAAAACATTTACTGTGCTCCATGACTGTTCCTTTCAGAAGCACGCACCAAATTGGGTGTAGGAAAGTACATCCCAGCTCCCCCACCATGCAGAATTTGAACACCCAAGGTCCAGAAACCAATTTGACAAAGCAGTTAAATCTACCCATTGGCACTGAATCTAAAATTTCCAAGATCAAATTGGAAATGCTGAAATGGCAGATTTTTAGACTGGATATGGCCAGAAATCTCTAAGCTTTAATGTCAGTGTGTCAGTCGGGCACAAGTCACAGTATCACGGAATGGTTTGGGGTGGAAGGGACCTTAAAGGTCATCTCATTCCAACCCCCTGTCATGAGCAGGGACACCTTCCACTAGACCAGGTTGCTCCAAGCTTCCTCTAACCTGGCCTTGAACACAGCCAGGGATGGGGCATCCTCAGCTTCTGTAGGCAACCCACACCGGTGCTTCACTGCCCTCTGAGTAAAGAATTTCTTTCTAACATCTGATCTAACATCTGACTCCAACCAGAAGCAGGACAAAAACTCTTCCAGGTAATTTCAAGACAATGTCAATTCATTAGAAACAAAAAAGCCAGAAAGGCTTCCGATACCCCCACAGAGACTGAGCTGCAAGTTCTGAGCAGATCTGATGACTGGTGCCTGGCAATGCAGAACCACAAAATGATGGATATACAGCTGAAAGTATCAAGCTTCAAGAAAGCTTTGATTTTATCACAGCATTTATATTTGAAATGCCTTTAAGAAAAGAAAGAACTAAGAGGCTCAAGTCTGAAGTCAAAATGCAGGCTTTGAGCAGTCCTCTCTTTGTCCCTCATTGGAGGGCTATAAAAATGATAATGCTGTAACAGAAACGCTTCACAAACTCAATTGCAGCTGAGCACTCCTACTCCGTGCTGTTTGAAACAAAGATTTTTATCAGTAATAGTTTTCCTGAACAAAGCCTGAAATGAAAACAAACACAAACACTGGGAAGTTTAATATATTCCCTATATAAAACCAGTGTAAGTGAATACCCATGTATCTCACAGGGAACACCTGTTCTTCAATTAAAAATATGTGAAATCATCCAAATAAACCCCATGTACATACAAAATTGAAACCAAGTGTATCTGCACACATGGTTTGAACTACTGCACATAAAAACAACATACATTAACAGTAAAACATAATTAGGCTGTAACATGAAGCCATGCAAACCCAGAAACAGCACTGGTCCCTGCAAAACACATCGAACTTGTCCTTCTGAAACGTATCTGCATATGTGGGTATTTATAATATTGTTTATGGATTTACATGCCCTACAGCCTGAAGCGACTACTGCAGTCAGTTATAATCCCTCTATAAAACTCGCTGAATTGCTCCCAGAAGTTTGACTAAAGTACATCTTACAAACTGTAGTATCTAATTTTATCTTAAAAGATTGTG
Source organism: Oxyruncus cristatus (assembly GCA_013399855.1). Lineage (NCBI taxonomy): Eukaryota > Metazoa > Chordata > Aves > Passeriformes > Cotingidae > Oxyruncus > Oxyruncus cristatus. The sequence goes on from VXAY01003412.1 coordinate 479,901, forward strand.
ATTCCACCAGCTTTCTTCTCCTAAAGTTTTACTACCACTTAACTATAGCACTGCTTCTGATTTCAAGGTTGAATCTCTCTGATTTCCTGTTGATTCTCATTAAACCACCAGATCTCTCTTACATCTGTATATATATACATATCTGCATATGCAGTATGTGTCTATCTATATATAGGTATTTTTATATAGACATGACACTTCTCAACCCCTGTGATGTTAAATGGAAAAACAGAGCTCCTGAACCCAGGCAGTTGCTGGCTTCTCTGTTTGTTTTTAATGCTGTGATTATTTTTGCTTCCTTCCTTTGACCTCCCACCTGTGCACAAGTGCATTGGGGTATGCATAAAAAGCCAGACCATCTCCCTCTTTTTTCCTGCATGTTCTTGTATTAATTTATCAACATCCACTTCTCTGAACAGTGCACTGTACAAGAAATTCATATCAAGATGCTCATGACAGCAATCCACAATGCTCAGGTCCTCTTCTGCACCACTGCTTGCTCGACTACAGTCTTTCAAGGCTTGCTATTATGTGCTTTCTTTTTGCCCAGCAGCATTACTTCTGACTTGGCTGCATCAAAATGAACTACACTGGATTGTGAACACAGTCAACAATCCAGATCACAGCCTGGGAGGAAAACAATCCTTCTCATCTTTTCTTGACCTTTAAGTCTTCTAAAATTCAATGAATAACGTGCGACAATTTAGCTCTAGATCAGGGCTCCTAAACTTGCTAGTTTACCATCACCCACTTTGGTGGTGGCAGCAGCTTCCATCCACACAGATGAGCACGCAACAAACCTGAGATCCTTGGGCAATGCTTCTCATGGCAGGGAAATGCAACAGGAACGAGTTTGTAGAACAAAAGAGCTGATGCTCAGGTGCAATGCCCACACTGCATCTGTTTGGAGGGAGGAGTTTCTTTCTAGTAATCTCTTACACTGACAAAAGCATTAGCCACACTCCAGCAGTAGAGGTTTTGATTAAAATGAACCCAATTTACAAACCCTAAGACTTCTCAAAGAATCACAGAACAGTCTGGGTTGGAAGGGACCTTAAAGATCATCTCGTTCCAACCCCCTGCCATGGTAGGGACACCTTCCACTAGCCCAGGTTGCTCAGAGCCTTGTCCAACCTGGCCTTGAACACTGCCAGGGATGGGGCAGCCACAACTTCTCTGGGCAACCTGTGCCAGGCCCTCACCACCCCCACAGTCAAGAATTCCACCCTAATATCTAACTCTGTCCTCTTCCAGTTTAAAGCCATTACTTGCTGTTCTAATCTTGTTCTCTATCACATGAATCAAAGTGGATTATGACACTTATGATCTGAATTAGAAGGGTAAGCCCAGATCCATCCCCAGGCAGCACCTCTGGTACAGCTTCTTGCTGCTGGAAACTGGAGCTCTGAAATTCCACTCTAGGTCACCCAGACCTGACCATAGCAGGGTACTCTACCAGTAACCCCACTGATCTATCTCCATGTACCTAAGTCTTGTGATGATCCAATGGAAGAGTTATTTATTTAACGTGTGCCCAGCTAATTCTATATAATACAGATTAGCATATTGTAGCAGTAGCTCAAGTATCTTGGACAAATTAAAGCACTGGAGCAGCAGAAAGAGCCCCTCACCTCTAGAGCAGGCACCACATGAAGTGAAAGCCAGTACATGAACCTGAACTCCAGAGAGCATTACAAAACTCATACTGTCTCAGACTCCGAAGCAAAGAACAAAACAAACAATTCAAAACCCAGCAAAACAATCCCCCAGAAGATTTCATGTTGTGCTTGTCTAGACACAATGCTCGAAAGGTACTTAAGAGGATGACACGGCCAAAATAGGGTGTGGGGATATAAAGGAATAATAATAATAGTAGTAATAATAGAAGATAGCTGCAGTCTATATAAGTACTTCCTGGAGAAAGAAACTCTTTTTCCAGTTTATTTCTCTGCTCTAGACCTAGTCTCTGTACTGTTATGCAGATAAAGTCTGACGGATGCAAGGCCTAAGTAACCAACTGCAGGAATAACAGATACAGGTAAATGTAATTACACACCGTCAGGAAAAATTATTAGGGACAACTGCTTCAACAGGAGCTGCCTCCGACTGATTTTTTGAGAGGAGCACAGAACCCTTCTTTTAAACTAGAGCCACTTCTTTTAATAAGCATTGTGGGGTTTGTAGGAAGTAGGTTTATAAAGAACGGGAATAACAAAAACATGCAACAAAGTATTTGGAAATAATACATAAAAGAAATCAAAGTTAGATTCTTTTCTTGCTTCTACAGAATTGATAACCCTCACACTAAAGAAACAAGAACAGAATTGAAAATACTATGTGATTTTTACCTATTTTTTTTTTTTTAACAATAGCATGCTTGCTCCATCACTGCTGCACGTACACGACAACAGTGTTTCATCAAAATGCATTTGGGGGGTGTCAAAAGACACTGAATTTTCCTTTCAGCACCTCAGATGGCTTCAAAACAATCTGTTCCACTTCTACTGATTCGAGTTGTGTTTAAGGTTTATTCCTAAAATTTTACAGAACTCCAAGTGATATAAAATTTCTATTAGAAAAGAGACATTATTTGTCAATTCTTGTGAGAGTCTATGATTTAATTTATTTCTCTTAAGAGTCAAAATGACATTCAGTATTATACTTTGAAATCCAACACAAGTACCAACAGGAACATATGCACAGGGGTTTTGGTAAATCAAAAAGATAAGACTGGATATAGGTAGACCTGCAAAAAAATCTCTATCCAAGAACATTTTAACACAGAAAACCCTAAACAGGATGAACATTTAGCAACCAAGATGTCATACTTAGTCATAAGATACAGCTAAAGCTATAGAAAATAAAAAGATTCATAATGCCTATGAAGTCTACCAGCCAGAACACTTCCTAAAAATAGGTTCCTTAACATGTTAAAAAAATCATGGCTTAACAAGATATTTTTTATGTTTAACAGGTCTGTCACAAACAAACTCCTGAACAGGCTCTGCCCTCACATCTGCTGAGACAAATCTGCAGCAAAAGGAATGCAATCCCTCTAGATTTATGCCAGTAGAAAGGAGAGACAAAAAAAAAAAAAAAAA
>VXAY01003412.1:483014-499778 GCA_013399855.1 Oxyruncus cristatus
AAAAAAAAAAGAACCCAACAGAATCTGACCTTTTAAAACACATTTTTTTTGTGTGTTTATTTGGGTATTGATTTAAACAAGTTTCTTTCCCTGTGTTACTCAGAGTTTCTACACCTCATGACATGTGATGTTTCACTTTGGCTGTACAGAAATTACAGTCCTATTTTACTTGACTTGTCGCTACAGAAAAGATAAAGATGGTAACGGGAAGGCAAATAATTTCAGCACTTAGAGAGAAGAACAATTCAGAACCATTCTAAAGGTGCATCCCAAAAGAGTTTCATTCCTATGGGCTGGCAATCGCTCGTGAATGTTGTGTAAACATCCCCAGTAAATGTAAGGGCTCAGGTTTAGTTTTTGAAGAATCGAGTAGGAGAGCTGAAAGGTTGCTCACCAACAATTCATCCAGATTTCTCAATTTAACAGCTTGTCAATTTTTCCCACCTGATTTTTTTAATGAAATAAATCAGTTTCCTCCATCTATGTCTTAACACCCAGGAAACATGAACAGTTCTACTACAGACACCCTTTAGGGTACCACAGATAATAACAAACATTTATTTCATTCAACTACCATTGCTTAATCCACCAGCAAAATCAGTACCATTAGTTTTAAGCCTCCACATTTTGCTCGGACAAGAACAAATTTTAGATTAAGTGTCCAATTATTGGCTCATAAAGCCCTAATACTGCCATTTCCTTCTTAGCAGAGTGTGGCTTAATTGGCAAGGGCCTTTTTTCCTGAGACTTACCTAATTCTAAGCAATGTCATCTGCCCTTCTGAACAACACATCAAACTGCAGGGGAAGCGTGCTGAGCAATGCCCTCCTGAATAAATCTCTCCAGCTCACGGCCATTAACACAAATCCTAATCCCTCTTCCCATCAACTGATATTGATGCCAGTGATGAGGCCACTGCAACTTGCTTAGGAGGCCATTAGTAAATTCAATTTTATTTTGTTTTGTTTTGGGGTTTTTGCTTGTGTGGGGGTTTTTTTGTTGTTGTTGTTGTTGTTTTTTGGGGGGTTTTATCTTTTAAATAACAATTAACATGCCAAACACTGTATCAAGCTAAACAGAGAGGTTTGAAGAAGCAGATTTGCACACAGGTTGGCAAAGAGCCAACTGACTTCACATTTAGCTATATGCAACATCATATCATATGCTCAAGAGAACAAGATGAAAATACGTGATATTGCAAATACAGATAAAGGCTTTAATGGCATGAATTTCAGATGGTTGGCATACAAAATACCCAGGAGTTATGCTGGCTACCACAAATGACTGTTTTTCAAACCCTTATGTCAAAACACCACCGCATTTTAGAAGCAATTAAAAGTCTCAGATCTTCTGAAGAATTTTACTGGTAACCTTTTTCTCGCCCAGTATCTACAGAGCCAAATTCCTGTCGGGTCACAAAGAGAGATCACTAACATGCATGCACATTATAAAACCTTAAAACAAAAAAAGCCTCTTCCACAGTTATTAATTATCTAATATGTTCAAAAAAGTAAGATGAGAAAACACTTTAGCTATTAATCCTTCTCTACAAATATTAGTAACTTTTAAAATATCAATCTCAGACTGGTGGGCCTTTATTTTTTCCAGCCCTTAAACAATACCAAAACTCACAAAAAGAGCTTCTTTTTTTTTCCCTTCACTTCCAAATCTCAGTAGCTCAACGGGTCAAGCAGGAAATATTAATTCCTAAATTCATAAACACTACACATAAAGGGGAAGAGACCTTCCAAAGGGACAAAGAACACCTGGGCTCTGTTTTGATCAGTTTTAAAATCCTGGTCTTTCAATCAAAACACTCCCCTGACAATTGTGGCAGGCAGTCAGTGGGGACGCTAATTTGGTCAGGACACAGATACTGCTGTTTTCTTCACTATCATGACAGGTCTGAGATTGTCAACGTGACAGCTCTTTTGTGAACACAGTTGGAGACCCTGGTGAAAATCCCTGAGAGCACACAAAGGCAGCAGTTGCACTCACAAAAGTCAACTGGGCACAGTTAATTCTGTCTCAGATCATGGGCACAAATCTGCGTGAAACAACAATCGCACTTACTGCAACAAACAGGTTACACCAAACACAAGGCTTCAGGACAAAGTGACTAATGCTGTCTCTTGACCAGGCAGTATGTGCTGAAAACTTACTCTGTATAATATCACAAGCCCTACCTTTCCCTCTAGGGCCCATTAACTGTGATCAGAGTGTTGCAGAAGCCTTGCTTTTTATAGGCAAAGACAAGGAGGGGAACAAAGCATTTTTACCAGATAGCCTATATCTGCAAAATACAAAAAAACCTGCAAGCCACAAAGGCCCTGGTGATGTGGTTTAGTAGAAACGCTGCATTAGCATTTGTTAGGATGATGGACAGAAATCATTCATGCATCTGCTATGGATTCACTCACATAAATTCAATACCAGAGTACAGCATCCTGCTCACAGGGAAGACAACCACCAAAGTGTTTTTTCCAGCAGCACACGCACCAAAACCACAGGCACAACTGGGGGACTCCAGCTGTCCAACAGCTTACACCTTCATCACAGCACAGGGGCTGGTGCAAGCCTGAGCTTCTTGAAAAATACAAATGCTACAACTTTCTCAGGGAATTCTTTAGGAAAAAAATGTGTCCCCTTCCCTAAATACTTAAGCATCTTTTTATTTGTAAAAAATCCAGGTTTGGGCACACAAGGTCACTGGGTAGCCAGACACAGGATTCGAGAATATCTGCAGTCCTCTCCTGCTCCGGTACCACGGCAATGAAGAGGAAACACAGCTTGGGTTCAGCACTGGAGCTCAAAGGTAAGGCAGAAGAAAGCAGACTGAAGAAGGAAATGATGCAACGAAAGGAAGGGAGTACAGTTTTCCATCAAAAATGAAACTGGAATTCCTGAAGCCCCATTAGCAAATACCTACAAAATCCACTAGAAACATTCAGGACGTATTTCCAGTGACTCCTCCGTATCATAGACATAGACTATATTTAAGGAAATCATTTAAAACTGTGCTTTGCAAACTCTTTAGGCAATGCATCATTTCCTTAAGATGAAACCTGTTGTGTGAATTAACACATATGTCCTACAGGGACAGTGGAGGACATACGACCAAAGGGGTTTTGCGGTTCTTTCGCAGTTCAAGATCAGATGGCTTCACAGACTATAATTTATGATTCAAAGTGAACTTTATGAGCAGTTGCCAATCAAATGCTTCTTGTTTCTTGGGCCCAAACTACGACAACACTAACTTTCAGAGTTTTTATTCAACAGATTTTGCTGCAGCAAACAACTATAACCAAAGCCAACATGAGATCAGAACCTCAGTAACAGAAATGCTGAAAAGAATTACCAAATCCTCTGAAGAGCTAAGTTTGGAGGCACCTGCTACTCACAGAAAAAGTGCTCCATTTTTCTGAAATTATCTGTGCATCACTGACCTGTCTGTGCAAAGGGTGTGATACACTTTGTTCATCACAAGGGATACACAGGAGATTAAAACATTTGCAAATCATTTAGATCCTACAGTGCAGCACCAGCTGAAGAACTGAGCAGACAACTAGTCATTCTGTATTCTGACAGTATTTGAATGGTGCAGGAGACCACATGCTGAACAAATAACACAACAGACTGAAAAGCACTTCATTCAGAAGATTGGTCCAGTGCAGAAGCAGGAAAGGGAGGGTGAGGGAGAAGGGGAAGAATCTGATCACATAATTATAGGCTTTCTGACAATGCACACACACAGAGAAGCCATATTAAGATTTTTCCATATACCCTTAAATTCTGGCTTTTTCCCTTTCATGATTAACTGCTTGGTGGTTCTGTCACAATTTACAGCTATTTTTAAGTATTACAGATGAGCAACACAGCATGTATCTGTGTGTCAGAAAAGAAGTGAGGAGCATATATAATGCAGTGTAAAATCTATTCATGCTTTTCTTTTTACAGCACATAGCCAGTGGATTCCATGATCACACAGCATCATCAGGAAACCAACATCACTGAATCTATATTTAATTAATTGCCTCCTCATTTAGGTAATGGGTTTTAAGGGTTCTGTATGGTAGTACAGAACAAACACTTAAAAGCAGTGATTGATTTTGCCAATCCAGTGAACCTTCACCACGTAGCATCTGGTACCGTTTCCATTTTTACACTGAAAAACTATTATTTGACAATTTCTATATACAAGGTATGGCTTTATTGCTGAGTAATCTTGCTCACTCTAACGGCAGCTGCTAATAAATCCACATACCACAACCAGGAAATTTCCACACTGATCCAATACAATATTTTTAGCATTTATTATTTTAAAATTATTATCTGTGCATACTTCAAGCTATCTCTGCCTAAAGTAGACACTCAAGAGCTTGGAGAAGGTTCAAAGAAAGATTAAGAAACTTGCAAGAATTTTTCCATTATTTATACTGGGGAGGAGAGGGAAGGCAGGTGGGGGGAAACATGATGGACTCGGATTTTACGGCTGCTGGTTTTCTCCATCAGGAAACAACCCAGGTTTCCTTTCATAGGTTTGTGATTATAAATAACCATCATCTGCTTGACTTTAACTAAGAATATATAAAAATTAACATTTTTGTCTCTGGAGAATTATCCCCAAGTGATGTCTAGCAGCAAATACAAACCAAAGGCCTCATTTAATCCACCTACTCCAGGTTCAATTTCGCCCACAACACGTAACTAAAACTGCAAGTGGATTTAAAGAGACCATGAGAAAGAAGGAACTCACCATTCTAACTACTTCAGGGTAAGTCTGCTCTGTCAAACAGCCTCTGCTTATTGTAATGTAGTCCACCAGTTCATTAAGAGTGGAGCGCTTGTATTCTTTCATTTTAAGGTCTGAAAGCGTGTCCATGAAGTCAAAAATGACACAGCACTGTTGAAGTTTCTTTAGGAACAGTTCAGGCTGCTCTGAAGATGGAACGTCTATGAAACAAGAAAGGAAATCTTTGTGAGTCTGGCATCTTATTATACAAAACAGGATTTCTTTTTGAAGATCCATTTCAAAGGAAAGTAGCATTCATACAATTTTTGTAAAACAGAGTTCACATTAACATCCGAACCGCTTGCAGGAACTGCAGTACTGCTGTGTGTTTGAGATCCTCAACAGATCTTGTAGAAGAAATTTCTTGTAGAAGAAATTTAGTCATCACTGGCTATTAGGAAAATAAAGTTCACCAAGAAAGTCCAGCCTTAAGTGGAGAATGCAAACACAACAGCATTGAAGATTTAATTTTACAATATACCACTACTTGGAGGCTGGCGTTCACCACTGTTAACTTACACTCCAAAGAAGGATGAAAGGACTGTCAAACACATCAAGCTTGATTAATTTATATTTCTAAAAACACTGCGTCAATTATAACCCCACATGAATATACATGAATACATATATATGAATACACAGCAAGACTCTAATTCCACAAACAAGTTTTAAGATTCAATCATTACCCCCTCGTTGACACTTTTCACAGCAAAATCAATCGCACTGAAACACAATGAGGATTTCTCCGCTGTACTATGAACACATAATAACATGCATCAATAGGAACATTTTCACAAAAAACAGTATGTGCTTGACCAATAAAGTAAGGAGAATGTACTATTCGCTACTTTTGCTCTGTCTTCTTAATTCTCAGCAGATAAAAAGACTTAATACAATAATAAAAGGCATGTCAGCATCTTAATGGCTGGTTAGTTTACCAAATGCATCAAAAGAATACACAGACAGTTTTCTTTATCCAATGTTCATGTACACAAGAGGTTAACAATAGCAGAAAGTTGTGGGAATGAAATACACATTTTTACTCTGCAAGTTTGCCCTCAGACAAGGGAGCAGTTCACTTCCTTTGATCTGCCTTTCTTTTTTTTATGACATCAATGCCTGTTTTAGCATCAAATCCTAGAAATGACCTTCCAAGTCACAATGTAACACGCAAATGAAAAATTTCATTGATCTCAACTAGAAAAATTTTAATAGAAAAGAACTGATACTTATTTCTTAAAACTTGGACATACGAATAAAAAGCCAATCTAAGATGGAATTTCGTAATGCTGACACAAGAATATGTGAAGGTAAGGAACACTTGGCAAATGCTGGAAGCTCTTAGTAATTGTATGGTAGTTTTAAGTAGTTTTAAAGTTTAAGTACCATGACTCTGTTTTAATTAAACACAGCGCTTAAATTTAATTAAAAACAGTGCTTAAACACTGAAAAGAATAAACATGGATTGCGGTACAAACAAAGATGCAATGGTTTATTCAACCTTTCTCTGTTTACAGCACTGCAGCAGTGACAGGATTCAAAAGGTAGCGAACTGCATCCTGCACAGAACCACCAAAATCTTGGTGAAGTTTAATTGATGCAGCACACAGCAAACTCTTAATCATTAGGCCTGGGTAAGTTCTGTGACGCCTGTGTCCAAAGGAAATCAGGGTGTAGGGGGAAACCTGGTATAGTTATGACACCACGCTTCGCATCATCAGAATTGTCCACCCCACATTCCCAGAGGCAACAACCACCTGCAGCAGAGAAGATGCAAGAAACACGGTCCTGCAGAACCCCAACGAGAGCTACACAGCTGAAGAATCCTGCCCAGACACCTCTGGAAGACTGAAGGTCCCCAAACCAGGTCACCCTAAAGCCATTCCACTGGCCAGGTTTCTCTCACACATTCAGACAGCCAGAGCAGGCAGAGCTGAAACCTAAGATGAGCCAGTGAGACAGAGAAACTCATTAGTCTTCACCCATTACAAAAAAGAGCACTTCTTCAAGACCTTTCTAAGGTTACAGTCCTACAGAAGATAAAAGGCCTGGAGAAGCAAAGTCCTGTGACTGCTTTCTTGACTACATGCGTTCAAATAATCCAAAGAAGGAGAGTGGACTTCAGAATTCACTGTTATTAGCAAGCAGGCAACAGTTACTTGATTAACAATTTCTTCCAAAAGACAGACTCTAAATACAAGCTGAAAAGAAGAGGGAAAACAATGAAGTTGCAGTTGGTTACACTTCAAAAGTATTAAAGTTACACTCTTTCTTATACTACCTATAATACACCACAGACCTTGAAAAGCTTTAAGAGGTATCAATAAAATCTCTGTTGTTCCATGGCCATAATGGGGTTTTGGTTGCACTTTTCTACATGACTTGGAAGTATTTGCTTTGGCCAACAAGGACATTATAGTCAAAGAAAAACAGGCTGAGATCAAATGGGAATCCATTAAGACACAATTGAGCACAAGTTAAAACCAGACTCATATATATGACTCAAGATTACACTCATTTTAAAGGGAGTTGGTATTAAATAAAAATTTTAAAATTACTAAAGCATTAAAATAAGCAATAAGAGTTTGTTTTCTTTTTCTCTAGTTAAGTAGATGGAGGTGTGGGAACAAAACGAAAAATACAATGAAGTTCTGCTCAAGAAAAACCACCCTAGAACACTACATGAAATTCATGGGAGTCTAACTACGTCAACAAGCCATATGAAACATAAGGGAAAAAAAAAAAAAACCCTAAACCACAGCCAACCAAAAAACCCACAAACAAACAAACAAACCAACCAACCTCAAAGCCTAGACATATAAAACCTCACAAACCAATTTTTCTGGTCATATCGGCTTTTCTTTATTAAGCAAGTTACCACTCACACTAGAGAATGAAACTGCAAGTTTCACTCCGTAATTTTTCTCATTATTCTTGGGAATTTGGGGTGCCTTGGGCACAGGCTAACACCTAATGCCTAGGGGGTTTTTGTACTTGGAAACAGGGCAAGTATGGGAATAAATTAGTACATTAAAAAACTAGGGGAGTAAAAAAATTAGAGAGTCCTAAGACAAGTAAAGGGCAGCATGAATAAATAAATAAAATCAGTATTTCATGCTCCCAGCCTCCCCACAGACAGTGCCTTTAGCTGGTTTGGGGTCTGGGGAGGGGACACGGGGACAGTTCTTTTACTGGTACCTGGGGTACAGACCTACAGAGCTTCGCAGCAAAGCTCAGCTCCTTAACACACCCACTTGAAATGAAACACCCAGTTTCCTACAGACGTTCTCAGTGAGTTGATATAAAACAGCAAATCATTTTCTTCTCAGCAGATACTCAGAGCTTTCAATGAATTCTGCAACATTTTACTCCTGTCCTAACACGCGGCGAAACATTCAGGCCCCAAAATTTCCACGGTATCTACTTTCAGACGAAGGAACTGAAAATTGAGCAACTGCTCTAATAAATCTGTGTAAATACATATAACACTTTAATAGCCTAGAAATCAAAATAAAAATGACACTATTAAATGGCATGTGTGATTTATGTCCAATGCACAGAGTATAAGCTTATTAAAATCAAAATTTAAAGGAAGATAAACTTCTGCCTGGATGACTTGTGAGAACTCTCCTCACTTTCAGAAGGTCCTTGTTGCAATTTAATTTTCAGGCTTGTCGGTTTTCTCTTTAGCCATTTAAAACTGTACAGAGCTTTTGAAATACAGTGAGTATTCACAGATTCAAGGGAAATTGGCTTAGTGAAAGCAAGCACTAATACATCTGAACAATGATAATCAAGACAGAATCAGAGCCTTTAACAGTGTCAAGTTGTTATAAAGTTATCAGAAAAACTGACAGAAAGTGCTGTAATTGTTTTTTTTTTTTTTAGACATGGGTTAACAATTCTTACTGCAAGGGCTGAAGTACTAATTCCAAAGCGGCCAAAGCAATTCTGTTTCTCTCTTAATAGCCTTTTCCCAAAATAATCCTAATCCAACCAGCCCATCCCTTCTCATAAATCTCTGTCTTCTGCACCCTTCTATCAACTAAAGACGTAAAACCTGATAGCACACTTTTACTGCAGGTCTCAAACGTCAATAAAAACATACTAATGCTTTTACTGCATTCATGTTTTAATTAAAGTCATCTACAAGTAACTCATTTTGGCTCAGAGAGAGCAAACTATGCACCAGAGAAACTGCATCCAGAGAACGGAGCTATGGCTCTCCTCTCCATGGCAAGGGAACAACCAAGAGAAGGGGAAGCACCTGGATGGGTTCCCTGATCCACTGCAGCCTGCAGTTTTGCAATGAAGGGTATAAGGATGGGAAGTGAAGATGGGGGGAGGGACTGAGCTGCTTAAAACAGCCAGGCAACTGTGAGGAAAAGCCACGGGATTGCAGACACAGGGCAGTGTAGGGCCCAGAATCAGAATGAAAGGAGACAAATGACGCAGACTACATATGAAGTGTTAAGCTGAACTAGAGGACACTCACACAGGCTGCCTTGCACCCACACATGCACTATCAGAACGTGTATGAACAGTTAAAATCAAAATGCCCTCAGAATAACTGTTGCTTCCAGTATATACATTACTGGTATTCATTAGCTTGAAGATGACATTTGCATGAAGAATCAGCATCGTCGCAAACACCACATTAACCATGAAAAAATAAACACACACTGAAACCAAACTCCAGAATGGGGAAGAGAGTTTAATAGTAACTTTTTTATTCACACTAACTTTAAGCACTTCCTTATAATGTCCCAACATCTGAGAACTCTGTATTCACTCCACTTCTGAGATTGTTTCCTCTTTCAACTGAATGGCAAAATTTCTACTTTCCCTTTCAACTTAATGGCAAAGTATTTCCTCAATTTTTCTCCAGTTTCCACATCTTCAGTTACTAAATAAATCTAGGACTATTCTTTTTCTAGTTAAATAAAATCTCCTTGTGACAAAAAAGCTCCAAAACCCCAAACAAATTTCTCTCCTTTTGCTGCCACTCACAAAGCCACCTCATCCAACATAACCTGCAGCAAGGACCCACCTGCACAAAGCAGGAGCTGAGCATAAATCTCTGCCTACACCTATTCTTCACAAATCATTGCAGAGATTTTATTTTGTAAGAAGTTACCTTTTGAGTTTTTTTCATTCAAGTAAAACTTGCAAATTTGAATTTGAAAGCCTTTTGGTTTTCTTTGAGAAGCTCACTTCAAGAGAAGGTCTAGCGACACCCAGCTCAAAGCTTTTGCTAACTCACAGTCCTGTCATACAGAGCAGGCCACTTCTCACAAAACAATACTGGCCATAAGACCTCAAGAAATACAAATGGTGGCCCTATTTTTTTTTTTTTTTACACACACACTTCTTGAGAAAAAATAATCACTATCCTGATAGCATTCACTTCATTTTCCTGCCTGGCTGTCAATATTATGAATGCTTTGCCAAGTCAGTAATCATTCATTTCTAATAGGTGTTTTTTTTCAAAGTCATTTTCCCAACCCATTCTCTATACTTAATAATTATAAGGCAGGGCAGCAGTTAGGCACTGCGTTCCAAAAACCTAACCAGTACAATTATTCACACAGCAATAAAGACAGTGGGACAAACTCAAGCTGACTTTCACGAGTGAACACTCACATGAAAAGCACGACATTAACATCCCATTTCCAGCACATTCAAACTGCACCATTAGAAGTCGAACACAGGACAGAATCCACCAATTTCCCGACAATCTGTGCCTCTCTGGATAACCAATCACAAAATTGAGAATTATTTCCCTGGCCATAAATTTCTCCCCGATCAAACCGGACAAGCTCTCACTAAGCGGGAATCTCCTGGGTAGTTCCGCAGGGATCCTGGATCTGCAACTCCCTCTACTGCTTACCCAACACTCTCTGATCATTTCACAGAGGTTTCCAACAAACATTATTTATTGGGGTGAGTATTCTGAACTCAGTGTAGATCTAACATTTCATTTGAGTGCCCTGAATGCAGATGTGGCAGCATTACAAGCAACAGGGGACACTCCTTAACAGGCGTATTCTTAGTCACAGACACTGCCAAAGTTTTATAATGTAGATATACTTTTAAATACATTAATCAAAATTCTGCCTTTAATCATGTAAAATCTTACAAACTTCAGACTCTGACAGAACACATGGATGAAGGGCTGCTGTTTCCTTCATCACAAGACCAAGAATCAAACTGATAATAAAAAGAATTTAATAAAGCATATTTTTAAAAACCATACTTTTAAATTTTGTGAAGCTTCAATTAACCTTTTTGCCTACTCTCATTGCACGCATGGTGCAGGCAATAGTTCAAACTTCTTCACGTTCACCCATGGAGCTCAATCCAGAGCCACAGCAGTCAAAGTTTCAATGAAAAGATTCCTCTAGGCTATGCTTTGTTAATCTGTGACCAACACTTGTTCATCCCACCAACGATGTCTGTGCTGTGAACATCTTTCAGTTTGGAAGTGGACCAAGACCACAAGCTTGGTTGTCAAAGCTACCGGTGAGCCACAGCAAAACATTATTACATCAATACTCGCTGCAAAAGGACTTTATTGGTGCAAACTGGCACCGATGATGCGCACCCTCAAGTGAGTAGAGAGCTTCCAGGGTGGCTTTACAAATTCGGGTACTCTTACTCATCACTAACCTAACATGAGCAATCTTGTTATGAAACAGTTGCATCAAACATCTTGGATAATAATTTGTAATCAAGGAAATGCATAGTGGATAGTGAGAATTCCAGAGCAGTTAATGGAAGACAAGATTGGCAGGGCATTTCAGTACACCAACTGCTGCTCTAGTCCCCCAAAAATAGGGACTCACAAGATATTGGGCCATATACAGCATCCCTTCTGCTAGTACCACTCAGAAGTAACCATGTCTTTTCATGAACAAGCAGCAATGCCTTCTTCCTTAGATCAGCTGACAACACTTTTCAACACTTCCCCATTAGTTCTTCCAAGGAATGGGAAGAGTTTAATGGAGTAAAACAGGACAGTCAAAGCTTTCCAATTCTACTCACAAGCCAAAAAATGATCCAGGTCAAAGAAGATAAAAGAGAAGGCATGGAAAAGGATTCAAATGACAAAACTTCAAAGAAAAACTGATGGGAAAAGACTGTGTAGATGAGTGTACCAAACAAATTTGAGTAGAGATGGAAGAACAGCAAAGCATCTGTGAATGCTATGAGAAGAGGGCAGAGTGGGAAGCAAAAGAAGGCAGGGAAACAACATAAAGCATTATTGAAAGACCAAGAGAGAAAGAGGATGAGGTGGAGCAGGAGACTTGGAAAAGAGAGAGAGAGGAATAATTGTTTGGACGATAAGCAGCACCATGAAATAGCAGAATATTTCAAAAGGATAAAGACAGGAGCTCAAAGTGTTTAAGCAAAACAAAAATGAATGAGTTAGTGGTTAGGGGCTAGATATGATTAAGCAGCCACACATCTGGAGGTTCTTGACACTATGACATCTTTAATATATCCTGTTACATTATTTATGGTGAGTTTGCCTAGACATCAAATTAACACCTATATTTTAGCTCCAAGAAGATCACAGGTTTTGTAGGTTGCTTTGTCCCCTTTCCTCCCCCCAATTTTTACTAATATTTCAAAACCAATTATTAGTGATTGCTTTTTTTTTTCTTTCAGTGAAGTGAAAAGGCTGGCAAAAATACACACATTATTTCGATTTCCTAAACTGAATACGTGGCATAAAATACCCAAATAAGACGAAACTACTTTACTGAAACACAGAGTTACTGTAGCCAATTTCCTGGACTGACTCAAGTTTCTTTTACACTGGCTCAGAAAGCTCATGCTAGTTGTTTTAAGTAGATTATTACTGAACTGCACTTCCAAAGCACAAGCTAACCTTCAGAGACCTGAAGTCACCAATTTTGCTGAACAGTCACCAGGGAGAGATGCTGCCCATGTCTGTCCTGCCACCTGAAAATACTGACATGAGGTAGTGAAAAAATTACCAGGATGCCTTCACCACACACCTTCTGCCTAACACACATTCTGCCATTAGATATGAAACACTTGGCTGTTGCTTTTCAAAGTCTTCTTCAGAAAGATGGGGAAAAAGGCAATGGATTGTAAATGTTCTTTTCAAAAAGAAAAAAAAAAAAAACAACAAACAACAGCAACAAAAAAAATCCCTGCTTTTTGTCTTCTACTTTCTACATTTATATAAACATAAGCATACTTCCACTTACTGTATCTGTGGTGGGTTTTTCGTTGGTCAGTTGGTTTATTGTTTTGGGGGTTTTTTTCTGACACTAACCTGTTAATTTATTTAGGTGTGTAGAAAAAACCCCAAGAGAAAACACTTAAACACTGTACAATCAGCTCAAGCTTTGGAGCTCCCAAAGCTACGCTAGAATATCCTTAAGTCTAAGAATTCAAATTTCCACAAACTTAAAGATCTCCAAATTTTGGCATCATGTTCCATTGCAAACACAAGACCGACTCTTCATGAAAACTCCTTGCAGTGTTGTTTCCTGAGACTCCAGGATCAGTCAGTATTACCCCTTAGACCTTTGCTCAGTTCTAACTGGTAATGCCACCCTCCACTGGTTCCTTTCAGCCCTTACCAGGAGGAGCTGTACAACAGAATTAAACTCAGGTTTTCCTGTAGACATTTTGATAGCAAAAGCTACAGGTTGAGCAAACGTAAATGCAAAATACGCTGAACTTACCTATGTGCTCAGCTGATCTACCCCAAATTACATCACGAAGGCCAGAGACAGGAACACCATGTAAACAAACCCATCTCATTTTCCAAGGGATTTCTCAAATACCCGACACGGAGCAAAGCTGCACAACAGTAACTTAATGCTCCACTGAATCACCCTACTGCTGTCTTCCTTTCCTGTAAAATCTTGAACAGTCCTCCAGGCTGCTTCTTGGTATATTTTTAGTTGCCTAGCTAGTCTCTAGGACCCTGCCATCCTCCATTCACTCCTAAGCTCTTAGTAGAGCACTGGAACCCAAAACATCAATAGAGACACTGAGTCTCAGCTAATTATTTCAACTTGGTCACGCTATGCTTGTGTCACTTCTATTTTGGACTTGGTTTCTGTTAATTGTAGAGGGAATGCTGGATTACACTGCAGCTTCAGTTTTATCTTGCTACATCATGTACACTTTTTTTTTCCCCATTGTAAACTAATGGCAAATAGCAGAATTGGAGAGACCAGCCATTTATAATCAACACTACATTGTTTCCAGGTTCCCTAGATGGTAACAAATCTAAACCACAGAAAAATGTTTACAAGTTCCAAGACACTAAGAAACACCTTTGCAAAAAACCCACTATACGGCCTGTTGACCTAAGACAGAAGAATCCTTAAGAGGATTATTGTCTTCCTTTTGATAAGATTCTTATCAGATCACAATTTTCTTCTGCATGACATGAGAAGCTTGTGCTCTTTAATGATCATTAAATATAAGAACACAAACATGCCACAGTCAATCTTACACTCACCTTCCACTCTAACTGCGGTCACAAGGCATTCAGGATTTGCATTGCAATTCATTTGTTTGGTTCATTAAGTACATAATGAAATAATGATAAAATTATATATCTGTACATGTTTCCTCTAAGAATGCAAAAACTCTATCTTGCCTAGTAAGTGCTCTGAAACTGCCATCTGTCCAAATAAAAATATGCAACATTCATTTTTTGCTCGAACTACAGAGCTGCCCTGTGAAATTTATTCAAGAACACTCAGACACTTGCAAAAAAGCTGAACCAAGAGCACAGGAAACCCAAAACATAACTCTCATCCGAGAGGGCTCAGAGGAAGTGCGAGGATTGCTGCTTTGCTTGATACTGACCCACTAATTTATCCCAGAAGTCACAGGAGTACTTCATTTTCCAGTGAAAGAAGCAATTAAGTGAGAGCTATTCTACATATACAACCCACTGTCTAAGAGCTCAGGCTTATATTTAAAAATATTCACATTTATTAGCTTAAATAATATACATATGTATAAAATATACATTTCTATAACCTACTTATACATTGAGAAGAGTTTAATTGAACCCTGAAAACACAACTTCCCTTCTCATTTGGTAGTATAAATTTAGTCAAGAATACATTCTACTCTATGCTAATTTACCACAACAGTCTCCCAGCATTTTCCAGTAATGCATTATGGAATCCAACTATTTGCTCCCTCATTCCCTCCATAGAGGGTGTAATGTGTGTGATTCAGTAAGAATTCTATGGAACTGCACACGTGTAAGACGTTACGTTTGTGTAGGACGAAGACAAGATCTAATAAAAATGCCCCAAAGTTATGATGGAAGATGCAGAAACAAGCTGAGAATTCATTCTAAAGTCCCCAAATGGATGTCCCTGGTTACACACACCTCTTCTTCACTGCAGAAGCTCCAGTATGGCAGAACAACAAAATCACTGGGTTTGGCCTTCGTTATTCCCTCAGTCCTCTAAATATTGGTTTCAGCCCACTGAGATCAGAATCAACACCTCAAGCTGGATTCAGTATCATCCCAAAAGCAAGCTGGGGTTGCAAGGAATGCTGTGTCTGCAGCAGCAAGACCCTCAGGGACGCTGTGATTCCTGAGCACCAGAACATTATCCCCGGCAGAACTACATCCCGGCTGACCCACAGGAAAACCTGAAGGTACATCCTGATCTCACGCTGGGATGACATCTCCCTGCCAACTTAGAAACTTGGAAGCATTACTCAGAAGATGCCATGTGAGGACTCTGGATCCACAAAACAATCCACATGGTTTCTTGGTCAAGAAAGGCAGTTACCACATCAGTCCCTCCTTCCAGATACGCTCCTTGCAAAAGGCCTTCCAGTGCTCCAGCTCCACCAGCTGCCCTGAGACCTGGTCATTTGTAAGGCTCAAACTCTTATTCAACACCTTGTGACAGTAAACTCAAATCAGTCAAGCCATTAGTCAAGGGAACACCCTTTCTCACATTGCCAAGCCCAGCACACGTCTAAATGACAAAAAAAATATATAAATCTAATTTATTTTGTTGTGCTTTGGCAGTTACTGAGAGCTCTCACATTCCTTGGTGCACAGAAATAAATTGCCACACATCGCGAATACATTCTAGGCCACTTCTAAAGCAACCTCTGGATCTTCAGATTATTCAGGATCTGGAACAATTCAGCAACAGAAGTAAAAACCATGACATTTACATAATACTATTCTATAACCTGTTGGGTAATCTGTGTCATGCTGGATATTTTATGTTATTTGTATTATCATTACGTATTTCTATGTAAAAATAACAGCTATTCCTTTAAAACAGGATCTTCTCAATCACACAATGGCTCAGTTCAGAGACTCATTTACTAGTAATTATTCACCTTTAGAGTCCATTGCTCTCTTACACCTAAACCACATATTTTTGCTAAAACTTGCAATATGACTATCAGTCTACAACAGCATATTGCCTTTAAAAATAAATTTGGACCCATAACAAAGAAATAGTTCTGAATTAAGTTCCCAAGAACAAGTCAGAGAAAATTAAAAACTATAGGGACGAGGTTATGTCATGCAACAAACATAACCAAAGGTATCACTCCGCTGAGCATCGAGTCACTTTGCAAAGCTTTATTAGTTTAGACTGTTACAAATATTAACCAGACATAGCAGTTTAAGCATTAAATATAATTAAAACATTTCCTTTGTGGTTACCAAACAATACTCTTCATCATCATACCCTCTCTCTACCTCTTCCAAGCTACTCATTAGTTAAGCTGCTTCTCTGTTGCAGGTGATAAGCTGACATTAGATTACCAGCAATATTTATCCCCAGCTGTGCTGTGGTTGCAACCTTCATCTTCAGCTGGTGTCCTGGCCAAACTGAAGTCAATGGGAGTGTTACTCTGGCTCATCAGAACTGTGATTACACCTCTGCTCTAATTGGCAGAAACCTCATTGCTTACTAATAAAA
>VXAY01003412.1:499792-528855 GCA_013399855.1 Oxyruncus cristatus
AAAAAGGAAGAGCAACCTCATCAGTTATGTATTCCACGAAAATTAACGGAGAAACACTCAGCAGGAAAAGTGCGTAATTCGCAGGTTCACACAAACACAGGTATGTTTGAAAGCTCCTCTTCATAGGGGAGGTGATCCAAATATACTTTTGGTTAATTAGCATAACTTTTTGTAGGCATTTTTATGGCGCCTTGGCAGGTACAAATCCAGAAAGGAAGTATCTTCCAGGAAACAAGCTTTGTAGCTGTCCATATGAATACACAGATACATCCTCTATCCTATTCGCACTGTTTAGGAAGCAGTTGGCTCCCCACTTGAATAACAGCAAGAATTCTTTGACTTACACACATCCTTTATGTAATTAAAGACTTCAGGTACATCCTTCATGCCTTCTCTTTTTTCCACGAAATATCAAATTCACTAATACGTTACTAAGTGCTAAGTGGAACGTGGCACTTACAGTACAAGTATTTTAGGTAATAACCTCCACTGGATTGAACTTTATCAAGAGAAGGCAGACAGCATTCTGTGCTCTCTTTACACTCTGGGTGTACCAGCGGGCACATATACAGATGGCCCTTTCCCAATCCAATAGCTAACACGCAGCCAAAGTAGGTCAGTGAGGAACAAAAGAGTTTTTAACTATACTAATCCAGAGGCTTCAGTATCCTACGAAAATGACACAGAAGGAACCGTCGGAGCTGTTGTGGCCACAGGACGAAGTTGTAACTGTAAAGGCTAGAAAGCAAAATCCCACGCCAGCCAGTCCTCCTCTCTGTACCGGGCATGTTACTTAATTATTTGCTCTCAGTGATGCCAGCAGGAGTCAACTAATTGCCTTCAAGCAAATCTACTACTTGTGTGTGACTTACTCCTTCCTCTGACAGAAGCATTAATGTATCAATCCTTACCATAAGAGCTAACAACCCAGCGAGCTTTACACCCACTCCTCTGGTTCCTGTCATTTTCAGAGGATGCTACAGCTTGTTTTATTTTCATATCAATGCCAGCCTTATTGCTCTTGTCAGATAGGAGTGAAGAGCCCAGATCATGAATTCCATCAGCAGCACAGGCCTGTCAGTTTGAGGGTCCAGGGTCCAGTTTCATATTGTACTAATATGAATGTCCTGCCTGTCTGTTCATTCAGTTTCTCTCACAATCCTGCCTGTAACATTCCTGTAATACTCCTTTCTCAAGGGTGCCTCTTCCTCCTGCTTCTCTCAGTCTACAGCCGAAGACCTTCTCCCAAACAGCCCCCAGCTTCTCCAAATGCCATCTATTTTTACCTAGGCTCTGCCGTCTCATTCCGGATGCTGCTAATTGGCCCCTTAGTCACAACTGGAAAAGTAACCTGGTTGAGTAACTCTTTGTGAGCTGCTGCACTGAGGAATCTGTGTGCCTCACACTTGCAATTCATTCAGACGGGGAAGCTTCCAGTAAATCTGTTCCAGGGTTTACTACAAATTAACCAGAATTTCCCTTCTAAGATTCTACAGCAGTTTCACTCACACACGTTTTTATTTTTTTTTTTTTTACGTAATGACCTTCCTGCACAAGTTTTATGCATTTTTAGTTCTAAATACTGTAAGCGAGCACCATATAAAATAGGAGATAACTGTAGTACTAGAGAGCCACTGTACCTATTCATCAGCCTTTCCCCCCACCCCACCCCCCCACATATTATCTACACAAACCTGTAAACTTCCAAGGACCTCCTCAAAAGAAATGACAGAAAACCCAGGTAAAGTTAGATTTTTAAAGAGTGAAATAGGCAAAGACAACGCACACATAAAACTAACCTATTCAGGAAAGGTGTTTTTTCACCAGGCTTCTTTCATGACAAACCTGCTGGCTTCACAGCTACAAAATGATGTTTCAGACAACTCTGTGAACCCTGTTTGGTTCTTAATCGCTTTGCTAATGAAAAGTTAGTTGAAGTACCTTGGAATTTCCTCCCAACTATTCTGCTTCTGCATAGTTATCAACCAAACTGGCACAAACAGGAAAAACCAATCATGAGACACACAGACTAGTTAGACAGCTTTTACTAGGAAAACACTGGGAAAAGCAAATAACTTAATGATCTGAATTCATTCTAAATTACTTTAGAGCCATTGAAATACTTTATTATTCCACTAGAAAGGCAAATTAAAATGCTGAGTATTTAAAAGCCATTACTTCAGAAATATAGTACGTAAATTAGAAAATTACCTTTTTATTAAGAGAACTTGACTCATTTTTACTAATAAAGACTGCAATTGTTTAATATTAATATAATGAATCCCTTCTAGAAATTCTGAGGTTACCACAGACAAACACAGCATGCGTTTTTGACGACATCAATGTAACTATCAGATGTCCTGAATATCATCTGTAAAAACTAAAAGCAGAGCTTTGACAGATTAGTAATCCTGGATTCAGTTAAATACTGGTAGGATTAATGCTATTGCCTAGGACGAAATAAAGATCCTGTTCCACTCCACGAAGACAACTCGGGCTGGCAAGAGTAAAGGGAAGGACCTTCAGCTGTGGATCATTAAGAAACAGCCATTTAAAAAAACCTGGATGTTTTGGAGAACACAGCATCCGGTAAAACTATGGAATACTTCTTCCATGCTGGACCCAAGGGAACTTGAAATCATCTATTCTGCAAATCAGAAACTGAATGCTTGTATGATGGTTTGTTTTGCTGAGAAAGGAACTTCTTTTCACTTCAAATGAAGGCAAAAAGGATCTGCTCTAAATGTGATTCTGCTAAAATGAATGAACACATACAGCCGACTGCAAAATCCTCGCCTTGCAAACAACCACCACCACCAGCTCTGCACATCCCTACTTCCCTCTCACATTCATTTGGTTTGGATGGGATTACTTTTTAAAGGAACAGTTGTGTAGGACTGTGTACAACTTCGGTCCAGACTGAGGACTCAGCAATACAGCAAGGACTCAAGTTAATCACAGAACAGGCATGCACATCTATTTGGGTTCAAATGTACGGTACCTCAAAGCCAGTGAGGAACCCCTGTTCCCCATGACAGTGCTGTGAGGGACACTCAGTGCCTGGAGAAAGCAGGGAGTGAGCAGAGGGAGAACAAGCCCTCATAGGACATGCAGAGCCCATCACAAGAGCACCAGGCAACCTAGGCCCCAGAACCCAGCTCGAGAGCAACCCTGTCACTCTTTCTCCAAATCCAAACCTCATGGTTGTTCATCCAAAACGCTGGAAAAAAAATGTTTGAGAATTTCTAGCTGTGGACACAACTGTGATGGGACAGACACGGCCACTCCTAGTTACAGACTCCAACTCTGCTTGGGATGTTCAGGCATATCCAAGTAGTTTTTACGCAGGCAAAAGCCTGATGGTTTTTGATGATTTTAAAGGAGGCTCCTCTCATCCGTCTCCTCCAAGGCAAATGCATCAGGCAGGTCAGTCAGCCCTCAGAGCCGTGATAATCTATGACAAGCCTGAAGATCCAAGGGATCTCTGGTTGTACTCAGCTCCAGTCAGTCCAAATGCCCTGAGTGGCTCAGCCACGGGAGGGGACATAGATCACTTTGCATGGCAAGCATCTACTCAGCACACTTCCTTTGGAGTGGCTTGGACTCACAGCTCCCTACTGCCCCATGGGCCTTTTCTGCCATTTCAGGGTCACCTCCTGCACTCCACCAGAGATGGATGAGCTCTGCTCAGCTTTTTGTCCTCGCTCGGACAAGGTGCAAAGAACAGCCCAGTTTATCCTCTCTCTCTGCACACAGCCTTACCTGGACACACAGGTTTCCTTGGCCTAATGCGAGGTTTTGATCAGGATACAGCAAGGCAGAGGAAATTAAAAAGGCTGCTTGTGCAATGAAGAGGAAAATGGCAGGTTCTTCTGCTTTGGGCACTACTCTTCCCCCTCTGAGATAATCCTTCCTTGAGGCATCAGCACCACCTTAGGGCACTCATGGTGTAAGTATTTACCCCTGGCCCTCCCTTCAGTAGCTCAGATCACCTGAGAAAAAAATCAAATTACTCCAAAATCCCACCAGTTTGTGGACAGATGCAAGCTTATGAATCAGTATTTTTAAGTAATTGTAAGGCAAACAAAACCTGTATTACTGTACAGTAATGTACTTAACCTGTTCAGGAATAAAATATTATAACTTCTCCACATCCTTGCTATCTCCAAGTAACAGCATACCACGCCAACTTTGAATTTTCTTCTTCTTCCAGTGTCATGAAGTGCTCAAATTAAAAAGCTGAGGGAAAAGTGGTTGAGCTTTAGACAAGCTCAAGAAACTGCTGTTTGCCAGCAGCAGCATTTCCCTCTCCTGCCACCTGCAGAATAAATGGGCTCAAGCAGAGCTCCCTCTGCTCCTCTGCTGTCTCTCAACCCAACTCATTCCAGTATCAGGGAGCTCTTAAGTCCCTGCCCTGCACCTGATACAGCCCAGCTCCTCTTATACAACAGGTCTGTCCAGTTCCTCTCTCCTTCCTGATTCCGTGACTGAGCAACAACTTCCCTCGGCTTTCCCCCTTCCCTGATCCTACTCTTCTTTGGCACGACCTCACAAGCTGCCATTAACCCTTTACTTTTGGGTAGGTCTAAGGTAACCATCGTTAGTCATTTTACACTTCTGGGCTTCCTGAGCCTTTAAAAAAAACAAAAAAACAACCAATCAACTGCAACAACAACAAAAAACAGGAAGCTTTCTTCTTACTCTATATAATGAGCTCACTGAAACTGGTGGGAATGAGAATTTTAGAACTATTTGAAAGTGCTGGGAGGGTCAGAGAAAAACAGCCCTGTGCCCACAACAACTGTCTGACTTATAATACCTGAAACTCCTAAGGTTTTCTGAATGTCCATGGGGTAGAAGGTGTACAAAAATCCCACTGGACTGGTATTTTGAAATTAAGCTTCTTTTTTATTATGCCTAACGAACAATGCAGACCAAACTGAAATACAGTATTTTTTCTCCTATGAAATATTTAAGAATACATGATTAGTACAAAAGCTTCTGGATTTATAGCTTTCAAGTGAACAGCTTGAAAACTATAATTCTAACTTCCTTTTAAAAGTCAATTTTACCTTTATTCTGCACATAATTCTCTACCTCCCACTGGAGGAGAACCAACTCAGGGCCTGGCATGTTCAATGACAACATCAAAACTTGTTTTAACTTCGGCAAAAAGAGGGACAAAAAATAAAATACACCACAAATCTCTTTTTTAAATTAAAATACCTCTTAATATCCTTCAACACAGAGATCAGCCCTTGCCTTACTAAAATGTTACCACAAAACACACAAGTCAGAGTAACACAGACATTAACACACATCTCCCTTCACCTTTCAAATAGTGCAACTAATTCAGCAATCCTTCATCAGGCAAAGTGCTAATATAATCAAATCAGACTTGTTTCTGAATAACACAAAAACTGGTCTTAATTCTGAAACACAGGAAACACTGTTACAACATGGAGACTGATCCTAAACTTCCTCAGATTTTAGGCTTCTCAAGGTTAGGATAATTCTGCAGATAGAGTCAGGTTATATGTTCATCTGATTTCCACTCACTGTCTCATAAAGCTCTAAAAAAAAAAAAAAAAGTATCATTTAAAAAAATATGGATCAGCTTGTCTCTGAAGTCCTCTGCTTTGCTACAGCAAGCACAGACAGAATATTCTTGAATATTGATATCAGCTGCTCTAGTAGTTGATTTACGTTATGAACCAAACCAAAACACATCCTACTCAAAACTTAAGAGCCTAAAACACAAACAACCAGAAAAAGGAAAGAAAAACATCCCGCCAAGTACAGCTTTTAACCACATAAGAAACTAAAATAAAAATGTCTTATTTTTTCAGACCTCTCCAACCTGAAGAGCATTACCTTCATTACATCCCCAAGATGAGTATTTCCACCAGATGAATACAGCTTCTTTGTATCAGTGTAGCACTCTAAATAAAACACCTGCTTTGAACCCAAGTGCTTACTGAAGGTATTTACAAGTCCAGCACTGGCCTACAGTCTAATTCACTTGTCTAACGAGTGAATTATATTCATAACTGGATGGTGATTAACACCAAACAAGCAAACACTCACACAAACAGCACAGCAAATCATTCTTTTCAAACTGCCAATCGTTGAGGTCAAAACATTCATGCTTTTAAGTCAAATTACAATCAACTTCCTCCCCACCCATTCTATTATTTGTTATTCATGCATTGACAAGAGCATGGAAACCACTTCACAAAAAAATCATAGTTGTCTTGGAAGAACCTGCTCTATACTTAAAGATCAAACTCCACTTAGAAACCGAGAGAGGGAAAAGGCTTCTTGAGTTTTAAAAACAACACTAAAACCCAACAACAATAAAAAATCCAAACAAAACCCAACCAAACTTACTTTCTCTTTTGATTTGTTTTAGATACTTCCTTTTATCCTCTTATATTTTGTCCTTTACAGTGCCCCTCAACTACAACCACCTCCAGGGGTGAGGCAGGCAACTGTTTTCTACTCCTAATTTTTTGTAAAAAAAAAAAAAAAAAGTTATCCAGACTAATATAGTGACATTATGAATCACAAGCAATTCACAGGGTTCAGTGTGTAGATTTTAAAACTGTAGTTCTCAAAAAAAAAAAAACCCTAAAGAAACGGAAGTATTAAGAAAAACAAAAAAAATAAGGAAAACAAAAAGGAGGGGGGAAAAAATGGAAAACAAAACAAAAAAGAGAACCAAAAAAAGAGGAAGGAAAACAAAAAATAAAGAAGGAAAACAAAAAAAAAAGGAAGAAAAAAAAGAAGGAAAACAAAACCAATAAGGGAAAAAGGAAATAAAAAAATTACTCTTTTTTTTTATTCTATTTACATTCAGATTCATGCTAGAGCCCCTCTTCATCTTTCCCATCTATATCCAGGAAACTTTGCTTACAAATTAATTGTTTTCTAACAAAACTATTATCAATCTCCTCAAAATACCACGTTTGACAGCAGCAACAGCACATGAAAGACAATATTACTACAGACTTGTCGGAGCTGGAGTTTTCCATGGCGGAAACTTGAAGCAATCCTGCTGACACACGTTCGGGAGCCCGGGAGCGCTCCCGGTTCCTGCTCACCCACCCTGGGTCCTCACGGCAGCAGTGAGGTTGGAGCGATGGCCATGGTCCGGCGTGGAAAGCAGCTCCCAGGCTCTTTCCTGCCTCTGACTTCACTCCAGTTTTCGTGGATAAACACACGCTGGCCAGTCCTTTCATCATCTGCATAATCCCAGCCTCTTTGATTACTGGACTGTAATACCAGCGCTTTCATTCCTGAATTATGGCCACACACAACATGACCGGGGGTGTGCCAAACAAGATGATTAAGCAGCAAAATACGACAAGGCATGAGTTATATTATTAATATTCCTATCTATCATTAGCAGCAGAAACGAGGGGGCTGTACAGCCAATGGCAGCTGTGCATAAAGCAAGTGCCTCCACTCTGACTCGCTTTCAAAATAAGAGCAACTTTTTATTTTGAGTAATTTTATTCTCTGGTTGCTTTGACACCGAACTATATTTCAGCAGTTTACAAATTACTTCCTCTTTCAAACTCTACCTTGAAACAATGTTGGAGGAAACTCTTAAAAAGGCAGACTCGAACTACAAGCCTTTTGTTTTCAACGACAGCAGAATCATTTTTCAACAAGATACGCTGAGCAGCTTTCATTTCAGCAACTCACTGATATACCCCGATAGGCTTATTTGACATATACATATCAAATCTCCATGAATTTGAGAGTCATCAGCATATTGTTTCGTTTTCCCAAATTCATTAAAAAGTAAATCAAGGAGCAACTTTTTAATTAAAGAGCTTGTATAAAACAGTCAGGAAACCTCCTTTCTCTCCCCTCCCCCTTTTTTTTTTTTAATCATATTATCAGTACCACTGAGGTTTCTGTAAGGGCAGCCATTCGCTTTTACCTTCAGTGATCTGCTTGACTGTTTTTAAGACATTTGTTTGGGAATGGGAAGGCAAATGCCTAAGAAGGGGCAAAAGTTAACGTAAGGACATATAACACAGCACAATAAATTCCTGCACGTTACACCACCAAATTAGTGGAATAAACGCTGAAAGACCACACAGACGAACTTTTTGATGCCATAAAAAAAAAAAAAAAATCACTTCACGGTGTGGGGAGACATTGTTCAATATTCCCTAAGATCCTGACCCACAGAAGGGAATACCAAGTGAACACACAAGGCATTTACCACAGAACTCTTTTTAGGATCTCCAATGCATGTGGAATCAGCCTTGTCCTCAGCAGTAAACAAAGAGGGGAGAGGGGGCAGGCAGAGACAGGTGTGCTCCGTCAGGACAGGCAGAAGGAGGTGAGAAAATAGAAGAGCTTAAGTAGGATCGCAGGTTAAAATAATTTTAAATCTATGGCCCTTCTTTAACCCGGTGATGCTTTTTAAAGTGTGCTAAGGAGAAGAGAGAGATCTGGTGAAGCAGCAAAATGAACTATGGCTTTCAGGTAAAAAAAAAAAAATAAAAGTAAAAAAGCTATAGTACAGTAGTCTTAGGAAGAAAAATTAATTTTGCATAATGAAATCATAAATTAATATAATAAATTAAAACCCAGAATAATTAATTTTCAAGTTTTATTACTAAAAAAAAAAAAATCTGATTGAGAAGGGACTTCAGGCTCAAGATGAACCAATGAAGAGACACTGCTCCAGTCTGAATCATACTTGAATTTCAGTAGGGTGCTTCATTATCTTTAATCAAGATTTTTAAAAATGTTTGTGACAGTCTGATTTATGAAAAGAAAAACAGAAATAATTCAATCAGATTTGTTTCTATTAAAATAAAATTAGAGCAATCTTTCGGTTGCTTAGCTGTAATAAAAGCAGTAAATCTTATGAGTTTGTATAATGTTGTATGGAATTTTTATCTTGTTTTTCCTCAAACCCAGCAATATAATTTTTTTTTAAGACATATATTTTTATGCTGTATTACTCACCAGATATCAATTTAAAAGAACACAGATATAAACGAGTCAGATTAAAAGCACATATTAATTCTTAATGCCCAACTGGAGACATCCTGATTTTTCTGAATGTTTACTTATTGCTGTGTAGTATTCAGGACTAGTTCCCACCAAGTTCACTTGATTTTGAATCATCATCTGTTCTGTAAATCACCACCCAGTGTCTCAGGCTGAGCAGCAAAAACAGCAAGTGAGCAGTTCTCAACAACCAGCAAAGATTCACCCAAGACATACAGAGAAGAGGAAACAAGTCTAATTCCTCCAAGGAAACAGCCAACTAGTCTAACTCATGAAAGCCTCGCTTTTCCTCCCAAATTCCTTACTGCCTTTCCAACAACTTTCCAAGCTTCTGAAATGGGTGAAGCTGAGGGGGTTTACAGCTGCAGATTTAGGAAACTGCAAGCTGGAAGGGGCTCCCAGAGCAGGTTTAACCTAAATGAAACAGTCCTTAAGATTTGCTAGGGAAGCCACCCTACGAGAACTAATGTGGTAACATGTGTTCAGCAAAAACAACTTCACAAACCAAGAGTCACGACTTTTAGGAAATACACAAACAGAGAATTCATCATCACTTTAAACAGTTCGTGCCAGCACAGACTTCTCCTCACTACACTATTAAAACCACATGATACCCTGGCTTTAGCTGACAGCACTGGTTCTTCTTGTATTTGCCTGGTACTTTCTCCCCATAAGACATTCTGACCATATCTGCTCTCGAGCTTTTCAATAAATTATCCTAACAGATTTTTTTTTTTAATAGTATTGCATAAGGCATTTTCTCTGGGTTTTTGATCATTTAATGGCTCTACATCTCTCTTACTCTCCTACAGCTTCTTCAAGAGTGCCCAGGATCCATCCTCATATTGATCTTACCAGCGCCACAGACAGAACTAACGCTGATGCCTCTGTCACACCTCACAGGAAACAAATCACCCTCATCTGCTCTGTGAGAATGACACATGTACACTCTGCTTAATAACAGATGCTAAAATTCCTGATCATTAATGATGATAACCTCATCTAGCTGTTACACACAAAGGAATCTTCTGCTGTCTCAGAACTCAGCCAGATTTGGGCTGGTGTCCACAAACAAAGCAAAAAGCTGATCGAAGGCATAAAAACCACCCCTGAAAAACAGCAAAGGACAATCAGAGGAGTTCTAAAGCAAACATTTTACATGGGCAAGTGTGCACTCTTTCAGAAATAAATTTTTATAAATTCTGAAAATAATTTGGAAGTTACAAAACTGTGTGTACAGAAATTTTAGCCATGTTACTGTATAGCGTAGTAACAAACAAAACAGGAAGCAAAGAACGTATTTATGAAAATTGAAAACCTTCCCATCAGAAGCAGAACCAGCAGCAGAGACAAATCAACACAGACTCTGAACATTCTCTTGCTATTTCTTTGCCTCACTTTAAAAGGGAATAGTACTTTCTTCTTTCGTGTAATTTTGCAGAACTCTCCTAGGTTTTAGTTGTATTTGCCTACAATGAACTGATAATTCTTGGAATAAGTAGGCCATGGAAAAGTGCATTTTCCATTTAGATCCAAACAAGAGATTCTTGTTCATTTGAATATTATATTGTGGCTCAATGTGAGCTATGAGTGGGACATGCTGAAAAGATAATATTTTTCCCCAGTTTCTATAGCACCTGCTAGGAGCTCCAGGCACACAAAATTAAACCTATTCCAAAAGCACAAAACATTAATCACCTCTTTTGACATTCTGCAGGTTAAGTATCAAATGTGCTCTACTGGAAACGCTTATACCCACACGTGTGCAAACCTCTGCTTCTGCAGCAAAACTATCTCCCTTGATGTTAACTATTTAATGACCCAGCACAGAGTTCCTCTAATCAGCTCTCCCCAGGGAATGACTCATAAAGGGAACCACACTTAGAAATGAATTAGGAGTTCATACTCCCTGTTTAAATCAACTACTCTGGTCCTGAGCAATGGGTTCCTTAGGCCTTCTCTCTGTGTTGAGTCAGACTGTGCAACAGCTTCACACAACTTCTTCATTTTCCCTCTGCATCTACTAAAAGGGAAAAAAACCCCAAAAATTCCAGAATAGCTTATCCCATGTGTCCCACACAGCATCTCACAGGTCAGAAGTGATATGGCTAAAGGGCCTTTAACCTCTGTCTTGGCATTAAAAACTAGAGCAGCTCCCAGGATTATCCAACCTGCAGAGGAGGCCCATGCAGGAATGAAGAAAACTTCCCCTCCTGGACCATCCATGGAGCTCTGTACACACCCGGCAGAAATTCAGGCCCAGTGTCACCACCTCACACTTCTGGCTTCCTTATTGTGCTTACAAAGGCTGCAGCACAAAATAAACCCTTGCGGTAAATTTTCATGATGTTATACCTTAGAAAAACATTAAGAGTAGCAGATACACAGAGCTTTCTGAAAAGTTCAGATACACCCCACAGCTTTCAGCTTAACTTACTCAGAAACAGTATCACTCCCTTCGAAAATCAAGTTCAAAACATCCCATAAACTGACATGATTTTCCAAAAAAACCGTAAGACAGGTGGGAAAAAAAAGGGCTTGGGGTTGGATTTCTTTTCCCTTCACATCAACACTAGCAAAGTATTTGTAGCTTAACTCTGGCTTTTTTTATTCAACATGAACCACAAATTACATCCAGCCAGAGAGTACATTTTTAAAAACAAAACTCCTCTGTCATATTTGTCCCAGCAATTCTTCCAGTCATTAAATTTTTTTTTTTTTTTTTTTTTTTAGGCAAACCTTCTAAACAGCTGCTTAATATTTTCAAGTAGTTTTGGTCCAGGTAGCATCTGCCAACCTCTTAGCTACATTTAGTATCCTCCCACAGCTGAAGCCTCACAGACTTCTCTATTGAGACTTAAATCAACAGCCTCTTTGTCTCCATGCAACTGCTCTTTTACTGAAAATGGTATGGCAGCACAGAAAGCACAATACGAGCTTAAGCCGTGAAACTGGTAGAAAACTTCTTGTTGTCTAAAAGGCAAAAAAAAAAAAAAACCTAAAAAAAAAAGCGAATTCCCACTTATTTCCTCACCAGAAAAAAAATCAAACGCGGGCCCTCCCTCCCCGCAGCCACGTGGGTGTTATCTGGGTGTTATCACAATGGCATAAGCAGGTGGCAAAACAAGACATTTCAGTGTCCAGAATCACTCACTGCAGCGTTATCCCGTTCGCATCCTTTCCAGAGAATGGATCAGATGGAATCATTTTTAAGGGCCAGGCTGCTTTACACGGTATTTATTTTCTTCTACGTAGCGAATCTCTACTCACGTAAATAAGATTCCCTGCGATTTACATCTCATCCACGGATTCGCCCAAGTTTTACAAACATAGAATACTGAAATTCCACACTAACTTTTTTCCTCTGTTTAGGATTGTAAGACTGGGGCTTTCTCCAGAGTTATGCGTGTTCCATTTGTAAGAACGACAAACATTAGGATGGACAAGCTAGATTTACTTAACATTTCTGATCATCCTACTTCTAAAATATGAAACCAGGAGTATTTTTGTTTAATACCAACTACTTAAAAACAAAAAATAGAAGTACTGGTGGTGTTTGAACCCAGGCCTGCCATACAGAGTGGTTTCACTAACAAAAAACTGTGCTAGGCAAGTTTGCCATGTAACATGATCATTATCCCAACCTCCAAACACCTTGTAAAATCAGATTTATTTGTCACTAGCTGAAATGAGAAACCCATCATCCCCTAACAAATGGTACCAAACACCTTTATTTCACAAACACAGAAATCTGACCTTTGACAGCTTGTTTTATTTAAGGATCTTCAATTGCTGTCAGTTACCAAAATATACAAAAGCAACACTTGGAGGGGAAAAAACCAATATTGAAGCATTAGATGCAAATACAAGTAATAAAAATACTCTATTTATAATTTGCACATAAAAACAGTGGTTTTACATAAAGTTTGTCTGTGGTTAATTTAAAAACAAAAATACAACTCTCCTGAAATTTTGATAGCTGATTGCTGACGACTGGTTTTCCCTGTTCTCCTACTCTAAAATGTATAGTTTATCAAGTCCATCAAAACACACACCCCCCCAACAGCACCAATAACTTGGATAAAGGGTCCCATTTTGCCTATTAATACACACAGGCTACAGGCAATTTGTTTCAGAAGTTTTTCTCCTCCATTACTCTAAGGAAGCAACCAAACACAAGCTCTTTGTGCAATCCCCTTACAAAACCAGCACAGTAAGTGTCAAAGCCACACTCACCAATCCCAGGACACACTCAGCTCTTCAGACTTGGACTCCTAAACATGTGTGTAAATGCACCCACCCCCTCCTTGAACCCACGGCTAAGTTTGCTGCAGGTTAGTGCACCCACTCACTCCCTGTGGTCAGTGCTAAGAACTGTGCTCTCTGCTTTCTGCCTTAGTCATGTACACAAAGGGAAACATTTCTAAATTCAATTCGACTTCACATAAGAACCATAAAGAATCACCAGAAAATAAATCAATTCCGTTCCCTTAACACTGCAGGAGATTTTTAAGATTTTAATCTTATTTAATTTTATCTTATTTCCAGATATGAAATACTGCAAAACCCCTTTGTTACTTATTATGTGTTCATCCCATAGGCATGAAAATATTTAGTGTTTATTTTTATTAAGTCATTTCTTCTATCTGTTATCTGCCAAAATCTATCAATACTGACCTCAGAAATTGATTTAATCTTCCTGAACTTTATACCCTTAGATTCTATCACACTATATTCTTCCCTATTCTGAAGATGTAGTTCTGCAGAAGATAAAGTGGATTAAAGACATATTGAGGATTATAGATTATGCAGTTAGAACAAACACAGGCAAGTATTTCAAATAGCTGACCATACACAAAGGAATCACATTCCGTTCTCAAGATGATATATAAAAATAGAAAGCACATTCCACTAGGAAAATATTTACTTAACAATTTATCATTTAAGAACTACTACTGTACAAATTAAAGCACAAAGACAGCATACTGAAATCCACATGAAGACATATATGCTATGATTATAATACAGTTCCAATTTCGATTGTGATTGGATTTACGAAGTTTACTCCATTCCAACATGAATCACACTCCAGTTTTCCCTGAAAGTCCTACATTTAAAATTGACTTTTTTGGATAGGAGAGGCTGAGAAACACAGTGCTGCCAAAAAGTCCAGAAATAAAAGGATAAAAATCTCAAATTATCCAACTGGAAAGAAATGCCAGTGAGATATAAGAATCAATTTAGTCCAGACATTAATAACTTCCTTAATGATCTAACGATTAAAATAGCATATAGATAACATCTTCTGAGGATATTAAATGAAGAACTTTGAGTAGCAGTAAAGTCAGAACTAATACAAAGGAATCTAGGCAAATTCCTTACATGGCCAGAAAATAAAGTGAAATTCAGTTTGGAAAAACACCAGCTAATGCAGTTGGGAAAAATAATCCCAAATATAGATATTCAATATGGACAAGAAACCTGGGAAACAACAATACAGGAAAACTGCATTAACCACAAATGCAGCACAAGCTCAAAAGAGAGAGTGGCAGTGTCTGTCTTGCCACTGAATCAAGGAATGGGGGAAGGCTGAATTACTCCCCTTTTACCCATTTAACTCTCCTCCCAAAATGAAGCACACAACGGTGGGTGCTCTATTCCACTGTCTTTGCTGCAGCTCTGGACGTGAGACAGGTCCTGTTCCTCTGGACATTTAAAACTACACAGGCAAAAACATTATCAAGTCCTGAACGCTTTTGAGCTTAAAAGAACAACTGTAATGAAAAACAGACTGTTCTTTTTTATTGTATGTTATGTGGTGATGTAGAGCTTTTTGGTTATATCTCAAATATCAGAGCTTTTTAATCCGGAAGTATACTACTTCTCCAAAAGCAAACAAATATGAAAATATGCTCGCTTCCAAACCACATGCTTTTTATTGACCATGAAGTTTTGGCACACCTCGCCACAAGTGGGATCTCCTTGAAGACGCTGGCTCTCAAATGAATATTTGCTGTAGTGCAATACCCGTTCCTGTTGGGAACAACTGTACAGAGCAAGGGGAGACCAAGAGACGCTGCACTCGTGTCACGCGAGGTCATCTCAGAATCTATGCTGCAGGGGATGGCAACGCTCCTCTCTGCAAAATCCTTGATTGAGAAAGTTTCTGCAACAGGAATAGAATGACTGCTCCTTACCAAGCAGGAAGTAAAAGAAACTTGCTTAGAGA
Organism: Oxyruncus cristatus; assembly: GCA_013399855.1. Lineage (NCBI taxonomy): Eukaryota > Metazoa > Chordata > Aves > Passeriformes > Cotingidae > Oxyruncus > Oxyruncus cristatus. Next base: position 515,061 of record VXAY01003412.1, read on the forward strand.
TACTTCAAAACCTGCTTCCAGCCACTTACTTCTTTTTCCAGCTATTATGGCAGTCTTTAATTGGGAGAACATACAGAAAACTTTAAGAAAAATACTTTCACGTTGCTAATGGAAATTAGAACTTCTCCAATTCCCTTACACTCTCTCAGAATCAGCTCAGAAGCATATACAGAAATTATTGAGGTTTCGTAGGTTGGTTTTTTCTGCTTTGAGGGTGAGGAAGTTCTCCTCAAGCGTGTTAGTTGGAAGGTTCTGTCCCACTTCAGGTTTAGGGATAACTGAACCAAAGCTTAAACCTGGCCCTTCTTGCCCATGAAGCAACATGCTCCAAATGCTGTTTGTTGAACTTGACTGCACATTATGGATGTGGTAGTTTAGGGACAAACAGGACACTGAAAGAACAGGAAAAGGAACAGACTTGTCCTGGGAATTTCAACACATTTCTCCTGCCATTGCAACTTCCCACTGTTTGAAAGAGAAAAAATATGAAGATCATCAACTCTGTGGTTGTCTATTAAGAAAAAGACTGAATTTAATTTATTATTTGGGACACTTGTCTGTTCTTCCTGAAATTAAGGAAGAGTGAGAAATTTCACTCCATGACCTGGAATTTCACAGTTAATGGCAGGATGGAGTAAACATAACCTCAAGTTCCTTTCTCCTTGCTTGCAACGACTCCTGTTGACTCATGGCAATGAAGTGTCTAGAATTTTTCCAGGAGCCTTTTCACTGCCTGGCTTATGTTTACCCACAGTATAAATCTCATTTGCTTCTTTCTCTAATATTAGAGGACTCACTGCAACTCTTTTTACTTGTGACTAAAGTGTTTTAATCTGGCAGCTCAAATGATATTCTAAAACAGTTCCCAGCAACACACACTTCTTCTGAGATTATGGCATCCAAAATACAGGCTAACAACCACCTTGATATGCTAATTTTTCCTCAAAGTGCATCTAAAAAGCCCTGAATCCCAACCCTCCCCTACATACCCAATGGGTCTGCTCCTGAATCTTTGCCATCCAACACACCACACCACTTTTCCAAGAGCCAAAGCCAGGTGCCAGAACTATAGCCACAATCTCCATCACTTAAGACACACAATTTTGGAGCTACTCTTCTCAGAAGGACTGAATACCCACTTATTTCCACCAACCTTTATAGAATTAATAAGAGAAACTGGAGTGGCCTCTAATCCTGAGTAAGATACATGTTAAAGTCTGGGGTTTGCCAAAAACAGATAAAGATTTTTACTAAGATTCTCTTTTAAAGGCAGATCACAGCAGCTGCTATTTTCTCTCTCTTTGCCTCGCCTTTTCATCCTTTTTGCACTTTTTAAAGACGAGTAGAAATTTCAACCACTGATGTTTCTCAGGAAAAAAACAATAAATAGCAGAGTGCATGAGGAGACAGGACAAAAAAAATTATTGCATAAATAACAAATAGGAAAGACTGTCTTGCAGTGAGGTCTGATTACTGCAACAGAGGCAGGATGAAGCTGGCATTCTCCTTACAGGGTGGATCTCCATCCTGACAGGTCCAGTCTTGCCTCCAGAAGTGCAGACAAACAACCACTGTAACACATGGACGGAGCTTAAGATGAGTTGACTAGTTTTTTCTGTATAAATACAGCTAATTTTATTGTATTAAGATTGTCAATAACCTCTGTAATCCCCTCCACCTGGAGTGCTCATTTATACACATGTGAGTGAGTTTTATCACCCTCTTGTGGAAAAATACGTAATGGTATCCGTCAGAGGTTGCAGGAAGAAGTACAAGTGGGAGTAAGGAAGGCAGTGATAAGGAACAAGCAAGAAAACAGGACAAGTATGGGCTGGGTGGAATAAAGCGAAGTGGAGAAGCAAGATGACCAGTAACACAGTGCCACCTCAATTTCTTCAAAGAGCTATCCCAAAAATGTTCTTTGAAAACACCAACGAGAGCAAGCTGCCAAATTTACTCTCCCTTGGTAACACTGACAATATTCAACAAATAAGTCTCGTTCTCTACAGTGATTCAAGTACTATCTCAGCTGTAATCACCATCTTTTGCATCTTTGTTTCCACACAGATGGGAAAACATATTCTCTATAAGCAGTTTTGAACCTTACGTAAAATGAGAACAAGACTTTCTTATTTATACAGAGACAGCATATAACATCTATGTCCTGCTGTTGGAATGTGGAAGTGCAGAACATGTGAGCAAAGCTTGCCAAGAAAACTAATGAAAGTTTATGCCTTCACAGTACATCCTACTGGGTAACATAAAAGAATAAAAAGAATATTTAATTCCTCTAAAATCTGGGATCATCCTTTTCTCAGTTTCTGTCTGTCTGCGACATCAATTTGCAATTTGAGAAATTTAACTTGGGGTAGACTGCCTTTGCAACATAACCCACATGACAACATATTGAAAACACTGAAAGCAACAAACAAATTTGCTGCCACCTACATTGTAAAACCTGAAAATCCAAGTTTGGTACGAGCACACACAAAAAAAAAGCCAAGGAATTTACGGTAATATTAAACTACTGACACTGTGAGGAAGCACAGAAATACCAAGCAACAAAAAGCCAAGATAAGGTAGGTATGACAGGCGTTGAGAAAAAGTAAGAAATCACACACAATGCATCCCTAAAACTTCCTGAAAATCTTCCAGGAATCCCACAGAAAACTACAGAACACATCCAACACAAACTACAGTTCCTTCTTAATGACAGTACACCTTTTTTCTGAGGCTCCTTGAGGAGTTACAAATTCATTAAAAATAACAATTCTAACGACAGATCTTCCTAAGCCTATGCTAAAAGAATATGGAAAGAAACACCTCCCCCATTACCCAGCTACATTTATGCCCAGCCACTATTCACAATAAAAACTGTAAAATGGACAATCATGCCAGTTACATTTATTTCACTGTTTTAATCAAAATCTGACAGTAAAGTACCTCTTCAGACAACATACAGTTTCAGGTTAACCTTATTCTTCATGATGATATCTGATTTTTCTGACTAAAACTTGCTGCATCTGAGTATTTAATCATATCTCCAACTGGGGGTCAAGTCCTGAAAGTGATACTTTCACCAGAAGGTACAAACAGTTACCAGCATTTATTCATCATACCGGAGATACCACTGATGGTTTACATGAGCTTCTGCAAAATACCCATCAAGTAAGGATGGCTGAGTCTGTGATTCATGTTTTGCAGCAGATACATCTTTTTCAATTCATAAAAGTCTTCACAAAAAAAAACCCCAACCTAATTATGTACCGACTTTTAAAATCAGAACAGCACACTGTTTGCCTCCACATCTCTTGTAACTCAGGCAGTTCTGAAGCCCAACATTAAGTTATCAGAATAAGCTCTTCAGCTCAGGGAACACAAGAAGCTGCTGTTACAGAAGAGCTGGCAGTATGTCCAGTGATGCACAACAGACTTTACAGCAATCTGCCATTCTCATTTTTATTTTAGGTAGGTACCCAGAAAGGATCCATTTCACTTTTTCACCTTCTGCCCATTTAACCAGGTACAACAACTCTTATATTGTTTTCCTTCCTGCCCCAGACTCTTGCAGATGCCATGGGAAAGACCATGCACTTCACATACAAGGAAAATATCACAGTTAAGAATCTGTCACACATACTGCAAAGGAAAAAAGAATGGTAAAAAAAAAAACCAGTAAAGGGAATAAATGTAAAATAATGAGCTTTTTTTATTAAATGTATTTTAAAATGTGTTTTAAAATAAATTTCTTATAGTACATAGTTTGCTTTCAAACAATAAAACTTAATATAATAAGTTAATAACAGACATACTGAGACTTGAAAAACCAGCCTGATACAGGAGATTCAAAAATACATTGTTATATTAAATGAATCTAAGAATATATACATTTTTAAAAGTATACACACATCAGTATCAATTAGAAAAAACTACTAGTGAAAAACCTTCCATTACTGTGAATCATCATCACTCCTGATCAAAACTGATTCCCCTGTAACTTGACTTCACGACTTTGTTCAAAACATACAAACTTTTTAATCAAGTGCAACACCTAAGGGCACAGAAGTATTTTACACTGATTCTTTGGACAGCTGCCTTATCTTTTGAAACATTTGATAAAGATCCTCAGATTGTAGATGCAACTTTTTCTACTTGTTTTTTGTTGGGTTGGTTGGTTTCTGCTTTTTTTTAAGCAGAAAACCACATACACAGAAGGCACCAACCCTACAAAAATATCCCACCACCGTTTCAGATCTGCTGAATTAACTATTTGAGAGGACAGAGGACCAGGCACATCACTAAAATTAAGAGGAGGCAGAACGTTTGTAACAGTCTGGTTTACATTGTGGCCCCACAGACACTTGTCTCGGCAGATGAGAGGCACCACTGGAGCCTGGGAACCTCTCAAAGCAGCTTTGCCACCAGAAAACATCCTCATGTCACTGCACCTGCAAGCAAGACTGACACAATCAGCGAGGTTTTAAACTCAGATGAACCCTGCCATATCCTGCTGAAAGGAGATTCTAGTCCATGTGTGCCCATTTGCTGATATTTGTGAATTAGACAGTTACCAGGATTACATAAATACCCACCCCACCAAAACTCACTGAACTCCTCGAGTCCTCTCCTCTGTTACTGCTCAAGATTTTTGCCTGATTGAGCCAAAGAAACAGTAAGAGCTTGAATGAGAAAACTGTAGGTGAAAGGAAGTTACCCTGAACCTAAAAATAGTTGTGTGTCCTCCTCCCACTCCCCAGAAAGCATTAATGAAAGTGCTCTTTTCTCAGGAAGGCAGCAGCTTACAATGGATGAATGTGAAAGGACTGATGCCTTACTATAAAGCTCTGCCAATGAGCAGAAGTAATATCCCATTTTAAAAACAGAAGAGAAAATTAAATAAACTCAAAACCTAAACTTTGTGTAAGACTTCAAATATATCTACAGCTCATTCATATACACAGATATATATTATACACATTGAATATACACAAACACAATTTTATAAATACACACGTAATTCCAGAGATATGGAAAATGTGCTCTTTCACAACAGTAAAGGTCCATATCATAGTCAATTACAAAGGCAGCACTATACTTCAAGAATCATTATACTACATAGAAATAATTGCATGGCTGAACCAGAATTTGTGTTTGTTGAAGGTACTTTGGGAAAGGAATATAAAGGAGGTACTTATTACAGAAACAGGAGGTTCTATTACAGACCCATAGAGCTACACTTGGGCACAGAAGAGAAAATGGTAATACTATGAAGAGTATTACTGGGAAACATATTATAAAGACACACTGTACAATGACAGACTGAAACCAAAAGCTTCTGGTGATGATGGCCAGGTTGGACAGGGCTTTGAGCAACCTGGTCTAGGGGAAAGTGTCCCTGCCCATGGCAGAGGGGGGTTGGGACTGGATGATCTTTAAGTTCCCTTCCAACCCAGGCCATTCTGTAACTCTGTGATTCTATGATGAAGTCTAAACATTCTGCAGAAAATTATCAAGATTTTGTGAGGAAGATAGAAATACATTTTACACAATGATTAACAAGTTACTTCACTTTAAAAATCATTAAGAAGAAAACAGACAAGGAAGAGGTGGGAATCATCATGACTGAACTCTTCCAGAAGAAGCCAGAAGAGAGAAATTCCGGAAGTAAAACAATGACACTGAAGGCTTCAAAAACAAAACCAAACCAAACCACTTTCCCCCAACAAACAAAACAAAACCCACCACCATGCTTATAGGAAAACTGCCAGACCAGAGAGACTCAGAAATAAATACCAGGAACTGACTGGAAACACTAGAAGATCAGAGGTAAGCTGACAGAATTCCTCCCCAACTGCAGTTTCACCGACACACTGCCAAGATAAGGGGGGATTGCTTTTACTACGATCTTAACTTCAAGTCAGCATTCCTACACATGCCCATTCTCTACAAATGCTGCCCTACAAAACTACATTCCAAAAGTAGGAGACGGTAACAAGCGACAAAAAATTCAAAAAGACAGAATGCAATTAGTGCACGGCCCTTTCTAAGCACCATCAAACAAATACCTTCTTAGGAACAACCAGAAACCTTTAAAATCATTGGAAAAAAAAATTCTACAACCAATAGATGTTAACGAATTAAAAGGAAAGTTAAGTGTATATTCAAAAAGCAACTGCCAAGAGCACAAGACAAAGTGAAGATATTTATTACATATGACAAGGACCTTGTACATATTCATAAAAAAAAAAATACTAAATAGGCTAAGTCCTTCTTCCTTTTGGGATTGTGGCCCTATCCCCAAATCTTAAAACAGAGATGACCTATTATGTCCAGATTTGTATCAGCCAGAATGGACATAAAATTCCTAGAAGCAGTTCCAGAACTGATGCAAGATTCACCACAGATTATGTGCAGCGCAAACCAAGTTCCAGTGTTTCTTCCATGCAATAAATCAGGAGTCCCGAGATCTATTTCCAATTATGTAAATAAAGCTGGATTTTATTTTGAGAAATCATAACCCCTATGACCCTAAATTCCTGTTTATGTATTAGGAGAAGTATTTAGCTTAGTTATATTATTAACAGTTTACTCCTATCAGTGCATCTGATATCTGTAAAACATTCCAAATTTCCCAAACAGAGAGCAGCACAGAAAAGACAACCAGGCAGCCCCCATAAAAGTCAACAGAAAACAGAAGTTCTACCTTTCTTCTACTGCTCAAATCTTACCTATTTCCCATATGAAGAGTTCTAGGTGGCATCCCTAAGTCTGAAAAAGCCAGACTTTCTTATGATAAGAGGGTCTTCTAAAAATTGAGAAGAAACCTGTATTTGAACAAGAAGGTGCACGTCTTGCAGTTCTCAGCCAAGAGTCTTTTGGAATTGTTAGGACTTTTTACTATTTAGGAACTTCAGCATTTGACCTATAGATAGGATTCATAAGAAAAGCTTATGATAAAATCTCAGCTATAGGGAAATAATATAATGATCAAAAGCAAATAGCAAGTGGAAAGAGATTTTCCCTTTTCAACTATGCAATGCTCTTTTGTTGCCACTACACCAATTCTTTAATGCCATGGAAACTATCTGATAAATGTATTAGAAGCTCAACAAATTTCATAATATTGAGGTAGCAAAGCAATTGGTATTGTTGACAGAGAACTCCTGCTCCGAGCGCCTATTTAAGGAGAAAAATTATCTAAAAATAAAAATCATACTTTGAGCTGTATTCAACAAAAATATACAATGGCTGCAGAGAGCACGAAATTAAGCTACCCTAATTATATTAGATCATTGCAAAAAAAGGAAGGATGAGAGGGGGACAAAAAAAGAAGCATGCCTTGAAATTAGAAAAATGGATACAAATTACTTACAATTTAACAGTCTTACTTTTGGGTGGTTTACTTTACCCAGCTTCTGTATTTGTAATGAGGGCGAGGGGGGGTGGGAACAATACTGTGAGTTACATGTGAATTTTCTGTCCAATTTCTCAAGATGCTAAATGTGTATTCATAAGGCATATGATGTTTTTAATCACCTGTATGCATGTCTTCATCCTCTGCACCCTCCCCTACCACAAGAGACACGGGCAGAAACACAAATTAACCTCCCCTTTTAGCAGGTAAATACCAAAATTCATCTGTTTGCACACGTCCAGCACCACAACAGACTTTTTTTCCAAGCAAATGCTTTCTAACATTGCACTGCTCTTGATCTACCTCTTGAGACTTCCAAGTAAAAAGAGTTGCTATACAAAATGAAAGTAAAATAGCCCTCCAATAAATAATACACCCATCCAACAAATAATACACCTATCCAATGCACCCACAATCCTATCTTCCTCTATAGAACAAACACGCTTTCAGGCACACAACAAACTTGGTTAAACTTGGGAGGGATTTGACTAAAGCACAGAGGTAGAAGTACTCAATCCCAAAAAAGGGCCCTTCACCAGGACCTAAGGCACCTGCCACGCTTGAGGATACCATAAGCCTTTTCAAAAGTAAAGCCAAAATCCACAAAGCACTGCAAGATGCGCCAGGGAAAAGCATGCAAACATCAAAAAACGCACGTGAGAAACACACGTAAGGGTCCCCATACGCAAAAAGCAATTGTATCACAACTTCAATTTTCACTTCTCATCCCATTCCCTCACACTTGAAACAAAGGAGAAAACGCTGGGTTTAAAGTGTTATATTGGTCAACAGTTGTATTAAAAAAGGTAACTCCAAATTAGATCTAGTCACAACACAATAAATAAAAATATAATGATATTTTCAGAAAAGTTAAGCCTTTCCTGTAGGCAGACAGAGCAGCTTTTTGGCTTGGGGCTTTTGAAAGCCTCAACTCAGCCCAACACAGCCTCAGAAGGCACATCTTATTTTCTAAATACATTAAACATTTATTTACAAAGTGATACCGTACACACACTTTAAAAAAAAAAGTAACAAATTAATTTCTCTATACTTTCTTTTTTTCCCCTGGAATAAGCAATAATCAAGATTCCAGTTGTTCTTATTACATTTCCTAAATAACTTATCCTTCAGACTTGCAGACAGCATCAAAACACACCGTTCTCTCCTACTTTTCTCTCCTGAAACATTTTTATCACCAAATGAACAACAACACTGACTTATCTGTTTTTGCAATACAGGCATGTATGTTCACAGAAGGCAACAGACTGCATTAAAACACTACCAAAACAAGCCATTTCACTCTGTCCCCAGGGAAAGGAATGAGAGCAGATAAGATGTGACAGATGTGTAGTCACGTCACTTAATACACTACTGGAAGGTGCTCAAATCATTATGGTGACAGGCAGAGTATAAAAACTTGCAAAGAATGGACCAAGCAGTTATCCAGTTTTCTGCATACATGATCCTTCTAATCAGAGAGGATACTGAGTCCATGAAGTGCTGTTTGGGATAAGGCAGCCTGCCAATGTCAATATGCAAAATAGTCTTAAAATAAAAAAAATAGAAGGGTGCACAGCATGTGTGTTTTTGTCAGCAAAAACCCCTCCATCGTGAATATGAAATACATCTGATGAATATGAATTTGAGGTCTGTCCTCTAAAAATTTCCTGTACTGAAACATTTCTGAAGAGGTTTCATTAAACTTGAAATTTACCCAAACCAGGAAGCTTAAGCTTAGCAACTGTAGATGTCCAAACTAAGTTCATTTTTCTGAGACTTCAAAAAGCTATTTTTGCTGAAATCTCTTCTCTATTTTGGTTGAAAAGACAGAACAGTAAGGACAAAACTGGCAATCATATGGCTGCTGGACAGAATAGGACTGGTTCACTTAAATTTGAAGGCAAGTATAAACCTAAGAGTTACAAAAAAAAAAAAATCAGGACTTTTGTGCCATTGGCCAAGTAAAGTATGAAAAATGCGGGATAAAATAGTTCCCTCGCTTATTTCAGGTTTAATAATCCTGAATGTTACAAATATTAATGTAGGTCAAGAATATTTCCAAACAGCAGCATGATTTTAGCTGCCAGTGTCCCATCAGTAAGGACCAATACCACTGCTGCTGTTTCAGATAGACTGTTAGACCCAAATCCCACAAATTAATCGGCACAGGTAGATCCCTGCACCTCTGGGAATCCGCATTAAGGCCGAGAGGGAAAACTAACTCACAGGATCAGATTCTTAATTTGAAGCTGGACCACTGTAATTCATCATGACACTAATCATAAATGTCTCACCAACACTCTCTGCTCCCCATCTGTTTGTTTTATCTTATTATAGTTTTATATCTCAATCCATGGGACTGGCTGCAGCAGTCAATTAAGCACCTGCATGTGCCTGTGTTTCTGCAAGGCCAGGTCCTCAGACACAGGCTGAGTTTTTCCTGTGCTTGTGGCATTGCCTTGTTTGCTTCCTGAATGGGACAACAAAATAGAATGACATAATCATAACATCAATTTCTTCATTTACACAAACACCGATATCAATGTTCTCAAATAATCCCCCTCCTTTAAGCCAAAGGATAAACTCCCATCAACTTCCAAGGTGCAGCAACTGGTATGAAGTAACCTGAATATCAAAAATAACCTGGAAAAGTGTAAAGCTGAGCTTTAAAATTATTCTGAAGAAGCACTTGCTTCTTTATCATACTGTCACAAAACAACAAGAAAATTTCCCAGAATATCCTGAGCGGGAAGGAACCCACAAGGATCTTTGAAGTCCAACTCCTGGCCCGGCACAGAATCACCCCAAGAATCACAAATAATACTCATTGCAAACTACTAAATTGAATCCACTGGTATCAACCAACCATAAAGTAAGAAATACTGAATTCAAGCCAGTCACCATCAGGCCCAGTGCAGGAGGTTGGATGGACCTTTCCTTTGACCCAGGATGGCCACTTGTGCATTCTTGCAGAGAGCCTACAGGAAGAAGCCCACAATATTTCAAGGATAACTCCACTAGAATTAATCCTAGAATACTACTTTTAATTAAACTAAAAAACACACGTTAAGGTATAAGTGGTTTTGTGGGCGTTGGTTTCAGCTTTGGTTTTATTTTGCAACTTCTATCTTCTTATGAAGAAGTTGGGTTAAGAACTAAACCAAAGTGCAGTCACACATTTATTCCATATTTCAATACTCTGATTAACAAATTTGTCAAACATGTAGATGAGGGAATGTGGGAAATATACTTGCCCACAAAGCAAAAAAAAGGGACAGATATAATATTAAACCTATTAAACTTGCCATTTTCCAGAATTATCAGCACCCATCATGCTTTTTTTCACTACTTATAGCAGAAATAAAGAATAGCCATGAAAAAAATATTCACAGAAGTAAATAAACTGCTTGAGAATTCAATGTTAAAGACTTCTGAAAGGGTATTTCGCCTTCTGAGAGGTGCTTTTGGCCCCTGGATTTGTACTGAAATTCAGTGACAGCTGGGATTTAGGGGAAGCATTCAAGATAACACAGAGATATTGGCATTCTTTTAAGAGTAGTATGCTGGATCATAATTTTCTTTCTCAAATCAGAGGTTAAATCTGCCAGCAGAAATTCAGCTGGAGCTGGGATATGGAGGATCTCAAAACAGTAGGGTCTTGCCTAAGACCAGACTGGCAGCATCTTTCCCCTTGAGAGGCTGCAGTTCATGGGACCTTTTGATTTCAAAACCCAGCAGAAGCCAGGAGCTGGGAGCTATCCATCCACAAGTGCTATGAGGGTCCCACCTCTTCACTTGCTGTCAGACAATCAAAATACCCCTGTGGGCTGCAGTTGGCACCACTGTCACTGGTCACAGATCCACACTTCAAGGAAAGATACCAAAAACCAATTAAACTCTGCTCACAAGTCCATTTGCCCTTACCAAAATTACTGTTCATTAGTGTCAACTGCTGAGGATGCACAAACTAAAACACTCTCACACACAGCCTGAGTGCCTTGACAATTCAAGTCATGGTACGGGTTAACATCAGCATTTAAAACTTTCAGAAGTATTGCAAACAATTACCACGCTCTCAAGTCTCAGATAAAATATTCTGTAAAGCTTAAATACATGTATTTCTGTCATGAAACATTTCTCAGTGCTGGCAAAACTTCCCTGCAATTTCTTACAACAGAATACTTTGAGTTCAGAAGCCGGCTGTAGGGTAAAATTGTTTTATTTATTAAAACCCATATTTGATCTTACCTTTTAGCAGAGGCAGGGGAGTTAACTCGATAGGCTTGCCCTGAGACCTAAACTGGGAGGAGCTTTGTGACCTCTTCTGTCTGGCTTTTCTGACGGACTTCCGAGAAAATCCGTCTACTTTATCCACTGATGGAGGAGTAGTTGGTGCTGAGGACATATCCCTACTGAAGGAAAACAAAGGTTACAAATATATTCCAAATGAGTGAAATGGGTAAAGATCAGCCTAAACTTCCCAAATATCTTCTTTCTGCACCACTCTCCTGTTGACAACTCACCCACCTAAACTGTTAAAGAGATTTAACCCACTGATACATTTACACATTGTATGGAATAAACTTAATGGAGCTTAATCATTAGTGTAATAATTCCTCTTGCTCACTTTTTTATCTGTGTCTCCCATTTGCCAAAAATCCTGCAGCGGGAAAAATTCAGACTTAATGCTGACATCATTATGTCAACAGAATTCATACACCTGTAGACCTGACATAGGACTGTAGCTTTAAACTATGTATTCTTTGGGATGAAGTAATTCCAGCTCATATGCATATGACCAAAAAAAAAAAAAAAAGTCAGAAGAAAAATTCCATTTATTTGCCATACTTGCATTCAAGATTTTACAGAAATGTAAGAAAGTATAGCAGAAAGTACTGCTCTGCTTCATAATTTCACTAGCTCCCTGACAAATTCTACATATTACTTCTTTATTCTCCATTTTAGAAATAGTTATTTTCCTGTGAGTCTCTTTACATGTAGTTATTCCACATTCTGGCATTTCTGTAGGACCAGCAGTGTGGTAGCTGTAACTGTTCTAAGGGCCAGACAAGGTTTGCAGGGAGAGGCAGAGAGCCAAAAAAGGCTTCTGCAAGCAAAAGTTTGTTTGTTTCCCAACTTCAGCTTGTGTATGCAATAAGCACTGCATCTTCCTATGAAACCTGCCCTGGTAGTACTCCTGTAGCGGATTCCATACTACTAGGAAACATTTAAACAGTCAATTAATGCATTCACCTATTGTATTTACCAGTCTTGTCCTGTGTGTTACAAAAGCTCATCAGATCTTGATGAAATACATGAGTAATACTCAACAGAAACGAGACAGGAGGAATTCAGGCCTACATGTTTCAAGCAGCTCTGTGCACAGTTAACCTCACCAGCGTGTGCAGCTCCCCTGAAATCAGCAGCCCCATCTGCATTAATGACACCATCATTAGCAGGAGCAGCTCCGTTGATTTCAGCCAGGCCACACACTCGGGCGAAGTTAAGCATCGGCGTAAGCATTTGCAGGATCAGGGTCTTAGAACGTGTCCTTGGAAAGCATTACTCATCTTCAACGTCTGTTGACTTCAATTACCAAAGTGACTCCTTTGCTACAAGAAGTTGATTCCACGACATAGAGAACACTTTCGAGTACTTATTTTTATTAAAATATTTGATTACTCATAAATTACTAAACCCCCTGAAACAGGCATTATTTGGGTTTGTCTTTTGTAAGAAAAGCTTTCGAAAGCATGATTTGTTGCAACAGTGTAAACAAGCTCCGAAAGATAAGAACTATTTAATGCAGAATCACATATAGGTGCACTAAATCTATCAAAAATGGGAGTATAAACTCCACAGCTTCTTCGAGGAAGCATGTGCAGCACTCAGAAGCTGAACTGTGCAGCTGGCATTACAACAATGAAAAAATCTCATTCCATCTTTTTGATTTCTCCTGAGGTATTCTTTCACTACCAGCTTAGGCTTTCTAAATATAATATACTATCAGCAACATGAACCCGTACCTTAAACTGGTCTTGTTTATCATCTGGGCGGAAAAAAAAATGCCACCATCACCAGGGCATTCAGGCCCCAGCCAAGATTAATAAATAAAAAAGTCAGATAAACTGAAATAGAATGGCCTCTACTTCAGCAACCCACTTCTAAGATTTCAACAGTCCACCAAAAAACATACAAAGTTACCTGTTACATAAACCAAATTCTGGAAATATCAGCAAAAAACATATTCCCTAAACCTGAATCGGTTTGGCCCTATTTCATCTCATCAGAAAGCTTCCCCTCCTCATCACGTGCATCATTAAAGTGTAACCATCCCTGCAGAAATGTTTGCACGCTCCCTCCAAATTAAATTACAAAAAA
>VXAY01003412.1:534688-554292 GCA_013399855.1 Oxyruncus cristatus
AACTAATTCTTCCTCTCTGTTTATAGACGCTGCGTCATTTGAAGTCTGTTTCTCTAGTCAACATGGCAAGATAAGTAGGAGCTTGCTTTCCTCGGCAGCTGGAGAGCTGCCTCCTCCCAGCACAACGCTGCTCTCACTGATTCCCAATTCACGGTTTTGTTCCTACTTTGCTCCCCTCCCCCGGCGTCTTAACTTGCCTTCAGGCCCCAGGCACTCCTTTAAGCCAAGTTTTCTGAATTTTTTTGTTCGATTTCCTTTGCTGCCTGTTTGCCTCTGCCTTCCTTGGGCTTTGCAGTGCTCTCCTCGGCCAACCTGCCCTCCCCAACTGCCCCTGCCCTCCCCAACTGTCACTCTCCAGCTGTCACCCCCCAACTGCCTCAGAAGGTTCTAGTGCTCCCCCTTCTCTCCCGGGGCAGTGCCCACAGGGCTGCCTCTGGTGCCTGAAGCTGCCTGCAAACACAGCCACTTGTGTTACGTGGTCCCCCCGTGCCACTGGGGCGTTTCTGAATCCCGAGTGAAACAAACTCTGTTTCTGTTCCTTTGTGATCAAGCCTCATTCCAGTACCTGAAGGGAGTCTGCAAGAAACATGGGGAGGGACTTTTTACAAGAGAATGGACTGACAGGCCAAGGGGGAATGGCTTCAGATTGGAAGAGGGTAGGTTTACATTGCGTATTAGGAGGAACTTCTTTGCTCTGAGGGTGGTGAGGCCCTGCCACAGGTTGCCCAGAGAAGCTGGGCACACGTCTGAGAACACGTCCCTGCAAGTGTTCAAGGCCAGGTTGGATGAGACTTGGAGCAATGTCATCTAGTAGAAGCTGACCCTCCCCATAGCAGGGGCTTGGAATGAGATGATCTTTAAAGTCCCTTCCAACCCAAACCATTCTCTGATTCTGTGATTCTAAGTCTCCCCGGTTATCTCTGCATTTAATGTGTTACAAGCCAGTACATAACGCTGCTGTAAAACCATCCTCTTCATATGACCACATTTTACTGAGGCCCAAGTTCCTATCTACAACCTCACACCTTGAAAAGAGCTAATGAGTAAAAAAGACCTGTGTGTGTTGAAGGTGCCCAGCAGTGCTTTAAGTGTGTGAACTGTAGCACTTCGCACATCTCCAGTGAGGCACCTACCGGCTCCCTCCCAAGCTTGGTGCATCTCTCATGGTTACAGCAGTTGATAAAACTCTTGAGATTTTCCCCAAGTTCAGTCCCTGAGGCTGCAGTAGGCTGAGAGAGAGAGATATCTTGTTCCCTTCGTTATGAAGGAGAACAAGCAAGTATTTGTGTTGTATTTTTCAACCTGCTTTATCTCTGTCTCATGGTACAACTTTAACCTGTTGGATACTTTTAAAGTTTTCAAATTTTGGCAAGGGAAAGTCTTCTATAGTCAGTAGCTAAGCTCAGCATTTTAGGGAATGCTTAACATCAGAGGGGGGCTAACAGCACTTGAACAAGTTTAAAATATAAGTTTTAATGGGTTCCAGATTTTGCAGTACAAATGAATGAGTATGTATGACTACTGCCAAAATGGGAAGGACAGGAAAAGAAAGGTTATAAGAGCGTTTTCTAAAGCCTTCCCAGATCTACTGTCAGGGTTAAACAAATATGATAATTTTGCCACTGAGATAATTACATGAATAAGGAGGTTGTAGTTCTGTCATGACCCTGTAAAAGAATTACAGATGCCCTATAAATGACTAGTAAGAAAGAACTTCACATGAGAGAGGAACTGGAGTTGAAAACCAAAAGCTATAAATCTTAGAAAAAGACAGAAATTGATTAGATTTAGACAGAAAATAGCAAAGAAACACCTAAATAATCTCCTGACTAAGCAGACCACGCAAAAATAGATGACTGGAACAGGAACAAAACTGGTGTCCTGTGCAAGTGCTGGAAGTGCTGGAAGTTGAAAAACTTGGTTGAAGAGAAGAGGTCGTCTCACTTTAAAGGAGCACTGATAGAACTGATTTTTAGGAAATACTGAGAAGGAATGGCATTAAAGCCTCTCGAGCACCTCATGGCAGAAAGAGAAGAAGATGCCAAGGTTAGGAAAGGAATAGCAAATAAAACAGGAAACATCATTATACCATTGTACAAATCCATTGTGCATCCTTCCTTATCTTTAACTCTGGGTAATTTGGTATGTACTGTATTTAGAGGATACAGAGAAACCCAAAAAATAAGATGGCTTGGTACAATTCTCACACAAGAAGGGGATTAATACAGTGGGGATCTTGAGCTCAAAACAAAAAAACTCCATGTTGAATTTGCTGGAGGTTTGTCAAGATTTTCGATGGAATGGAGATGGGCGAACGAGTGACTTATTTATCAAAACTGCTTTGTATTATTTGTTCTTGTGTTCTCTGGCAAGATGGAATATTGCTCTCACATCCTGTTATGAAGGCAAAAGGTGTGAACAGGTTCAATGAAAGAAAATTTTAAAAACCAGATGCTCAAGGGCATCAAGGAGGTTAAATTGTCCTTGTACTTCAACATAATTGCAACATGCATTACATATGCAACATATTAATGAATGTAAAAGCTTATTTACCACTAAATAAAAATGCACCACTATCAACTTGAAAAATCAGTTCTATAGAGAAGTCTAGACACCAGATCTAGGGTAAGGTATCTCAGTAAATACAGAATAATTTAAGCCAATGTAAAATGTGTGATATGATAATATTTGGTGCATTATCATTATTGGGTGGGTTCTTTGGCATTCTGTCCAGCCCCCACACTTAGAGAATTTTCCACGTTTTCCAGTGTCGGGTAGGACCTGGAAGAATTTGTAGCAAGAATCAATAGCCAAGACTTGAATGAGAGCTGATCAAAACCAAAAATGAGATTTTCCTTCCTAAGAAGGCACAAGGACAAGTTAAACCCACAATTTGCTAAGGCACCGAGCAGCACCATAGGACACTCCTGGAAAATTCATCTTAAGCTGTATTTAGTACATTCACAGAAATTGTGGCTCCCACTTGAGCCGTTTCAGCTCAAAAATAAATAAATAAATAAATAAATAAATAAATATTTAAGAGAGAGAACTGCGCTTCTGAGTCATGTTTAGTTCTAATATGTGTCTTTTTAAGTGAGCCCCTACCTCGGAGCAGATTCATCTTTAGCTGCAATTCTACAGGTGTGCACCTGTACTTCTTGTGTTACAGTCCATCAAAAATACACCAGACAGAGAAGTGTTAATATTGAAAGCTTTTAGAACACAAATGTCTAACAAGAGCCCTTCAGACAAGCTCTTTCCCCGCAAGTTTGTTTTAGAATAATTAAATTTCTTGCAGTTACTGGCTTTTAATGATGGGCTGTTGAGATATATTTTTTTTTTTAGTTCCATTACCTTCCGAGAGTTTAGTTCTTGAAATTTTATCACCGTCTCGTAGCGTGAGTGTGAGATGCTCCAGAGCAGTGCTGTTCAGTGCCTGCTTGAGTACAATTTTAAAATGTAATTTTTTTTCCTTTTCTCTGGTTTATACCTAGGTCAAATTCATGTTACCGTCCTGGGTTCCTTCTTGAAAACTCACTGCAGCTTCATTCGGGATCTTAAAATATGATGTAAGTCACATCCTGGAAGATGAGAAAATAGATTTGCTTCATCCTCTACATAAACCATCCTTTCTGAGTTACTAAACTTTCTTCCAAAGTACACTGTTTCTGATCCAGAATTTCTTTCTGTGACATTCAGACTGTTCTGATTGCATCAAATGTAATTCCACCCCCGCTGAAACCCACCTCAGGCCTTTTCCCAATGTGATCCAGCTATTTTTCTTTGGGATGTTACAGGAAGCTACACACTACCATTCTGATACACGACAGTGAATATGCTTCAGAGATTTTTTTTTTTCATAATTCCTGGTAGCATTGCAACTCAGCAAACTGTTTTGATACATCTTTGTAAGCAATTTAACTCTCCTCCTGCTCCCCACTGCAAGTCACTGCTTTGCTTTTAACAGATTGGCAGAATTCTAACAAATAGACACTCCAAAGCTTTCGTATGGTGCTGTTGCCCATCATCCCATTCAAATGGTTTCTTCAAGGAAATTGCCAGTAGTGTTGGTCCTGCTGGTTGTCATCTGCAGGATATTTTCAACCAGAATGCCATGTATGCAGAATTCTTGATTCATTTTAGTTTGCAAAAATATTTGCCTTCTGAAGTGTTGTTTGCTCATTCAAAGTAGACATAAATACAAGTAAGGTTCTCTGCTTTCAACTGAGATTTACAAAAATCCTCATTACCTCCTGGGAAAAAGAAAAAATGGCAAAAGACATTTGCAGGAAAAAAAAGTAGGGCATCTATTGCTGCTGCATGTTTAATTTTATTTGATTTACTATACTTAACTTTTTCCTTTGTTGGCAAAAACAACCTTAGCTGCTGCTAATGCTGTTGCCAGTGTCTCCATCTGCATCTTTGGTTACTTCTTGGATTTGTTCTCTTTCTGCATTTGCAGAATTCAGCTTGCATCCTCTGGACTCTCGTGGGAATTTTTCCCCTTTGTGGCCAACATTCACAGCAGCTTGAAGTTACTCTCATTGTGGATGACATTTTCCTGCAGTTGAAGACACCTGAGCCCAGTTCCCTCTCGAGTCTCTTACATGGCCTTGGTGATCACTGCCACTGATAAGGGAATGCCTCTGTCTCATCTTCAGAAGTCTCGGATTCACGTTGTGCACACCCATGTTTCAGTTCTGTCATTAATCCCAAATCCCCTTTTGGAGAGTTTATCTGAACTAATCTCATCTTGTAGTTTTGCCATGTAGGTTTATTTTGCAGCTGGACCCTTCCTTATCTTACCTTTTATAGATTCTTTCTCTTGGGAGTGGTTTCAATAAAACACCCCAGAAAGCATTTAATTTAGTCGCAGCGTTGGTACTGTATTTGTTGGCATTTTTGTCTGGCCTGTTTTCTGCTGACCTTTACTTAACTGATTATGTGTATGCATGTGTGCATGTATATTTGTAATGCTTTCTGTCTTGTTCAAGTTTAATTTTACTCCCTAAAACAAGCTTTTCTCCTGAGCTCAGTGTCCCAGTTGTTTCGTTAAGATTGTGACAAGCCTGCTCATACAAGGCGCATCCACGGCACATCTGAATGAAAGTAAACATCCTGTGTTCCTCAGCCTTCTATAAACCCCAGCAGATGGCTGCTGCTCTGACAAACTGTGTGGAATAGGGTGGATCGCATTTCCCATGCAACAGACTTATTTCTGGAAATCCAAACCCAGTGTAATTCTTGAAGGTGGCAGCGTGGATCTAACCACAAAGTGGTTTAGCCCAAATCAGTCCTACGGGGCGACTCCTCATAGCTCAGACCCTCTTGCTTTTTGGGCTGGATGTACAGTGGGGGATACCTTAAATGGCTGATCCACACAAAGCTGCAGGAGGACTGGTAGCATCTTTCACCTGCAGGTCCTTGGTCATCAACCTCAAGGTCCTTTGTGTAATACTTCTCCTTGTTAGAATCTGTGTATGGGGTTTTTTTTCCCCTGTGATAAAGTGTTTTCTGGAGATAGATGGCGTTTCTTAGAATTGACTGGATTTTTCCTTAATGCTCAGAGACAGTCCCTGCTCAGGATACTGGCAGAATCTGCAGGAGGTGATGTATGTTTTCTACACCTCAGGTAACACTCAGGAGACGTGTGCCAGAGACATATGTCTTATCCTGGTTCCCTGCAGCAACAGTTCACTGGTGTGTCTGTGCTTACCCTGTGTCTGGAATCAAAGGCACGTCAATGCCCAGGTGGATTAGCAGCAATCACAGAATCCCGGAATGGTTTGGGTTGGAAGGGACCTTAGAGATCAGTTCCACCCCCCTGCTGCGGGCAGGGACACCTTCCACTATCCTGGGTTGCTCAGAGCTCCATCCAGCCTGGCCTTGAACACTTCCAGGGATGGGGCAGCCACAGCTTCTCTGGGCAACCTGTTCCCAGCCCGAGACTTAACCCTATGTGTGTGTATGTGTGTGTGTGTGTGTGTTTAGGAACCCATTTGCATCTAATTTTATTTCCTAAAAGGAAGCAACAAGGGAGTTATTTTGGCTGCAAGCCCAAGCAAATAGCCTCTATTAGGTCTTAAAAATAATGTTGAGGATGTGTCCTGAGGGAAAGGCAGTTTGGGAGTGGGCTTCACCTTTTCTTGTTTAAAACTTTCCTCCACTGAGTAACAGGCTCAGGCTCAGCTATTTGTCCCCTCTTTCCATCACATGTTAAGAGTATTAAGCATCAAAGGAGAAGGCTTTTGAAAGACCACCTGCATTCTTCTAGAACTTGTGTACTAACTTCTTGGCATGGATGATCTTCAGTGGGCTACCTGTCTCTTCTGCTGCGTTCAGAGGCCCTAAAAATGCTGCCATTTGTTTAGAATCATAGAATCGATGAGGTTGGAAAATACCTCCAAGATCCAATACCTCATCAAATCCAGAAAATATTTCTGAAGAACTAAGGAATTTCTGATGTTTCTGCTCCGAATATACTTGTTACAAAAAGGCTGAGTGCAGGCTGGTTTAGCACCAGCTATCCTTGTGTGCCTTCATCAGCCAAGAACCTCACTGGTCATGCAAACCCAATACACAATTAATCATGGGATATTTTCCTCCATCACACCAGTGTAGAAAGCTCCCAGTGGCTCTTGAGTGCATATTTCCATTAAGGATTCAGTAGACTGATCACACTCCAAAACCCATGAAGTCTTTATTATTTCCTAAATCAAAATTTCTTACACTTCCCATTTCGTTTACAACTCATTGGTTTTTTTTTTTAACCATCTGCTGTTAAGCCAAATTTCATCATATTTTAAGACATTTTGTGCCATGTCCATTGCACTCAGTCACCTTCTCATTAGCCATCCTGCCCTTCCATTCACTATTTGGTCATTTCAGAGCGACCCAGGAGGCAGGAACTTTTGAGACCAGAGATTTTGCAGGTCTCTGGCCAGCGTTCTGTTCACAGTGATGGCATTTTTTGTGTAACATCGCATAAGGGCATCATCCTCTTGGTGAGGTATTTCTGTGGCTAAAGAGAACATTGTTGGTCAAAATCTCTTCACTAGTTGGAGTAAGAAATGAGACTGTTCATCCTGTCTTCCAACAGCTGCTTCTGTTTCCTTGAAGAGAGACTCCCTGGGTGGTTATGTCCATTTTCCCACTAATGGGACTAAGTGTCATTGACTGGTGTGCATGGCCAGAGACTTTCTTGAGATGCTTTTTTTTTTACAAAAGCTTGTGCTCAGAAAAAAAAATCAGTATTACAGAAAAAAAGCAACCTATCAACATTTTCCCTTATACAGTGACGAGCCTCCATTTGCTTTGTATTATTATAAATCCTGGCCACAGAAAGATGGGCACTGAAATCAGGTGGATTACCTGCAGTCATGGAACTCTGCCAATGATTCATCACATTTTGCGAATTGCAATATTCCTGATCTTGGTTTGGTTCTTTAATCCAGAAGAAAGATTTTAAAACTGCTTGTGCTGACCCCCTCAAAGGTGTTTGTAAATGAATTATGAACCACAAAGCTGTATCTATTCCTTGCCCTTTTTCTTTTTGCATTTTTCTTTCCCCCAGCGGTGCCTCTTTGGCTTTTCCACGGTGTTTTTCGAACTTAGCAAAAGCATCTGTGAACCATTTTGCCTGCTGCAGTAAGACACGTGTTTGTGCATGGAGACTTTCCTTCTCATCTGGGAAGATGGACAATATAAACCCTCATACTACAAAACCAGACAAACTTTGAATCATAGGACCATTTAGGTTGGAAAAGACCTCTGAGATCATCAAGTCCAACGTTTAACCCAAGCCCACCACTAACCCAAGTGCCACGTCCACACATTTTTTGATCACATCCAGGGATGGTGACTCAACCACTTCCCTGGGCAGCCTGTTCCAGTGTTTGACAACCCTTTCAGTGAAGTAATTTTTCCTAATACTTTTCCATCCATACAAAAAATTACGGTTCTACACAAGTGGGCTTGAGTAAAATTGTCATGAATGATACCAGTGGTCAAATGAGGCATCCAAAATCAGTTATTCCTCACCAAGAAAGCTGTAAAGTGTAAACCTTCCAGCACCTGAAAGGAGCCTACAGGAAAGCTGGAGAAGGACTTAATTATGAGGGCATGTAGTGACAAGACAATGGGGAATGGCTTCAACCTGAAAGAGGGTAGGTTTAAACTGGATATTAGGAAAAAGATTCTTGACTGTGAGTGTGGTGAGGCACTGGCACAGGTTGCCCAGAGAACAGGATGCCCCATCCCTGAAAGTGTCCAAGGCCAGGTTGGGGCTCTGAGCAACCTGTTCTAGTGGAAGCTGACCCTCCCTGTGGCAGGGGGTTGGAATGAGATGATCTTTAAGGTCCCTTCCAACACAGACCATTCTGTGATTCTGTGATATATATTTTCTGTTGATTTTTGCTGTATTCAGAAGCGATGGGCCATGTGTACAGCCTTGCAAATCTTAAGTGGGAGAAAATGCTAATTGGAGTCACAGCCTAAAACACACACTGCCAGAGGCCTTTAGTGAACGCACTCAGCCTCTCACCTTCTTGCTCCCTACTCATACATGATCCTGCATCACATGTATATCCCACATCTAGCTCATGTTTTCCCCCCAGTAACTGCTGTGTGTGCCTCACAGCTGCCAAAAATCTGTCCTACCCAGGCAGGGGCTTTGCCACTGCTAGAAAGGAGGACAGCAAGGTCCAGCTGATCAAGCCCTTGCAGAGGCTTGCAGGGAAGCGACCTGTGTGATTATTAAAGAAGGTTACAGAAGCCTCAGACTGTTCAGGAGAGAAACACAACTCCCTGCAAGAGCAAACAAGGCGCATTCAAATGTGTTTAATTGTGTGTGCCTGTCTGAAAACCTGGCTCATCATTCCTCTTTCTATTTCTCACTCAGAGGGTCACTGAAAACACTGATATGCCAAGGAAGCCAATTCCTCGTGGGATCATGACTCTGCTCCACGCAGACATTTTCCCTTCTGTCACTTGGCATAATTCACTATGTGACTTGAAAATTCAAAATATAAACAAGAGAGAGGAAGCAGGGCCAACAGTGTTGCAAGCAGAATTCTCAGACCTTCCCAGTAAGTGGAAAATACCTCTCCTCTAGAAACACCAGCCATGTCTCCATTCTTTTTAGCTTAGAATGATTTCTTTGCAGCTTTTAACCTGTGAGGAAATTGGGGCAAAAATAGCATAGTCAAACATACATGTACAAGACTATAAAACCACACCACTCAGTGCCTCACTGTGTGATACACAATTTATCAGGCAAGTTTCTACCACCTCCTTGTTCTCCTCTTCCTGTGAACTGCTGATTTCTTTTCTCTTTCTCTCTCAGAACCATTTTCTCCCTTAACTTTATTGTTCTGTAACACCTTTTTTAAACAGTTATGAAATATGTAAGTATGTATTTAAGTATATCTTTGTTCCTGCTGCTTTCATCTGTGTTACAAATGCAAGTTAAAAACTGTCAGGGCATTTTATCATTCTGAGGAGGAAAGAACTGTCCCTTATATTGTCCTTTAGCAGCTTCTGGTCACTCCCATGTTCCAGGATGCACAAAGTTACTGCCGATCTTTCCTGAAAATTGGTAAATGTTACACCTGAGCTAAACAAGTGGAAAATTCACCATGAGCAAAGACAGAATTCTTCAGAAAGCCAAATCCGAGGTGCTACCTTTCCTGCAGTTCCATATCTAATGCAGTGAGTGCTGATGACCCTCTCCCAGGGTGGCAATAAACAGCAGGAGGCAGTGACATTAAGATTAATCTCTGGAGCAGTTGCTTGAATGATAATGTATCTTCTTTTTTTCTCCAGGTGGAGCATCTGGTTCTCCTCTGGAAGGTGAAACCCAGGGTGTTCTTGCTTAGGGTCACACTGGACTCCACATGGAGATTCTTTACTAACAGTTCTGGCACCTTCCTCAGCCATTGCTTTGGTAGTTGCTCCTCTTCTTGGTTGCACGAGTTGGTCTTTTGGTCCTCACCAAATCCCTCCGGCATCCGCTCCGAGCGGTTGGTGCTTCCCTGACGTGCTGCCATCAAGGCAACCAAGTGAACAGGGAAGTGGCTGCAGAAGCCACTTGTGCTCCTTTGGCTCCTTCCTTTGGGCAGAAGAGCTCTTGTCTGTAGATTTATCATGGAAAGTACTCAAAAACTATGACAAAGGCACTAGACAAGTGCAGCAGAGATGCACCTGCAGCATGGACCACGTCCACACAGCCCCGAAACAATCCAGTGCTGCTGGCAGCTCAAGTTTCCCCTCAGAGCTAGATTTAGAAAGGTCAGGCCAGCACAGGCATTTTAAGGGGAATGGCTTCATTTTTAAAGGTATTTAAAGTTTTAACATTTAATCTTTCAAATTAAGGAAAGCCAAGTATTTATGGGAGCGAGGAAGGCATGATGCCTTTAAGAGAATTATTAAACTGAATTAACAAGAGCGGCTGTTTCTTAACTGAGGGGGGAAAGAAGGGAGGAGAATTCAATGGAAGTTAATACTCCTGGCCAAAAAGACCCATTCTGCATTTTGTCAGGGCGGTGATTTTGAGGATTAAAAAAAAAAAAAATGAAACTACTTATAAGCATGTGAAAACATACTCAAATGTATTAAATACATGAAAAGTGTATATGTGCATGAAAATATTTATGATGCTTCAGTAAATGCGTAGTTGTCGTTTCTTGTGAAGAAAATGTAAATTTTGTAAAATTAAATTTTAGCATTCCCCGTTTTTCGGATGTAAGTAGATTTCGGTGGCAGATTATAGGCTGTACTATATATTGTACTGGAGTTAGAGCACCGTAAGTCAGGGAAAGGACAATTATCTGCAGAATTCAGTCTGTTGTGTGTATTTTTACATTACTAATGCTGGCTGTGTCGCCATGTGTGCACACTTCGAGCCAGCTCAGGATTTACAGCTTGCAGGTATGTCATGATACTGGCACTTCCTCTCTGTTTCCTTATGGAGGAGGCAACAAGTGCAAAACTTCAACAGGAGTGAAACAAGGGAATAAAACAAACACAGGGAAGATACTGAAATGCAAATGTTTACTCCAAACATTTAGACAATGTTGAAATTTACGAAAATGTTGTCTTATGTGGAGGTAAGTCCAGATCTAAGTCAGGCTACATTAGCTAAGGATGGGGAAGAAACTGGGAAATTCTTAGTCCCAGATGAAAATGACAGTAGGTGAGCTTCTTTTACATGGTCTGCAAGTGTAAAATCCGGCCACTGGTACCACTACTCCATTCACACAACACCGAAACTGCCCTCAAAACGAGAGTATAATTGTCACAGGAGGCTAGTGATGGGATGGCTTTTGAGTCAAAAGCATTTGTGCCCCACTGTGAGAGCTGCCAGCTTGACCAGCCCTGTTTTATTTCTGGAAATCCTTGTTATTTCATTTCCAGCAGCCCGGGACTAAGGGAATCCTTTTCAGTGAGCACAGTCCGGAGCAGGTTCATGGTACAAGTGGTACAGTAACACCACCACCACCTTCTCCCAGAGCTGAGATTCCTGCCAGCTGCCCTGTACAACACTGGCACCGATGCAGGTGACCGAAAGCCTTGGGATTGCGCTGGTACACCCCAAACACCCCAGAGGATAATTTTATTACAAAGCATTATAATATACAAATACAATGCAAATACTACAAAGCATTCAGAGAACGGTGTTACACCAGGGCATTTGTACAATTTTCTGAAAGGGCAACAGCTGCCCTTTCTCACCTGGGAGCAGCTCAAGAGGGGAGGTCTGCTGTGGTGGGAGGAGGTTTTCTCCTGTATGTTATTGACTATACAAGGGTGACAGAGGCAATATATGACTTTGTTTACCAATGGAGATTTTTAAGGAGGTTTTAGGGTTTGTTTTACATGTTTTCCCAGTGTTTTCCATGGCTGGGGGGAAGTCTAAGTTTGTACCTGTGGTGGGTTGACCCTGGCTGGAAGCCAGGTGCCTTTCAAGCCACTCGGTGACTTCCCTCCCCAGCAGGACAAGGGCAGGGGGAGAAAATAAGATGGAAAATCCTCATGGGTCAAGATAAAGGTAGTTAAACAAAGCAAAAGCAAAGACCATGCACAGAAGCAAAGGAAAACAAAGCCATTTATTCTCTACTTCCCGTCAGCAGGGAATGTCCAGCCACTTCCTGGGAAGTTGTTCTTCACTGTGTAGCAGTTGGTCTGGAAGGCAAACACTGTAAGGAAGGAATGCCCTCCCTCCTTCTCCTTTCCCTCAGGTTTTACTGCTGAGCAGGTGTCATACGGTTTGAAACATCCCTTTGGTCAGTTGGGGTCAGCTGTCCTGGCTGTGTCCCCTCCCAACTTCTTGCCCACCCCCCAAGCCTCCTGGCGAGGGGGGGGATGTTGGAGAGGCAGCTCCGTGCTGTGGAGCACTGCACAGCAGCAGCCAAAACACTGGTGTGTTATCAACACCTTTCCAGCTACCAGTGCACAGCCCAGCTCTGGGAGGGCTGCTGTGGGCATAATTAACTCCATCCCAGCCAGACCCAACTCCGTGCAAAAAACACCTTCAGCCTTCCCAGCATGGAGGCTGTGAATGCTCACAGCCACTTTAAGACCTGTCCTGCCTTCCAAGAATGATGATTTTGAAGGGATTGTCAGTGCCCTTAGGCCATTAGACACGACACTGCTAAACTGTTGGTAACCAAACAGACCCACAGGAGAGATGCAGGGGTTTTATCAAACTCAAGTGAAACGAATCAGACTTGTTTTATCATTTCTCCTTACATAATGTACAATGGCAACCAAGCACAGATGGGCTGTACGCTGCATCCCAAGTGTGTGTGGTGTCAAGAGCTCCTGCAGTTTATAAAATCCACACCAGAATACGTTCACTACAACAGAGAACAGAAGGCACCAGCCTCTGTGTGCCCCCTGGTCTCTCACCTCACACCATCTCCTCCACATCCACGCCTAAGCCTTGCTGTTAATTCTCTCCCCTCTGGCTCTTTGAGGAACAGAACAAACGAAAACACGAGGTTGCTTTAGCATCACCCACGGTAAAAAGCCTCCATTCAGCTTTATCGTGGGGCTACACAGGATCACAGCCCAGACTTTTCTCTCTACCACTCCCTCTGAACAGTTTTCCACTTCTTGGGCTCAATCTGGCCCCCTTGCTGTTGAGCCACGCTCTGCGATTAGGCCTTTTTTTGCCACCTTCTGCAGCTGTGTAGCGGTCACACAAGCACTGCTGTGTCCACCGAGCTGCCCCGAGTTTTCAATCAAGCAGGTCCCACTCTGGGGTTCCCCAGATGAGCCTCTAAACGGCGCAAAACGTGCTCCTCATGACATTTGTGCCACGGGCTCAGAGGGGAGCACGGGGCAGTGGGAGGGAAGGCCGGGCCAAGCTCCTGGGACAGTTTGTGCTCCAGTGACACCACACGCACTTACAGGTGCAAAGCATAAAGGGGTGTGAGGGCAGAGCTTGGTAGAACTCCTTGCTCAGGGGACACTGAGCTAAAGCACCAACTTCAGCCCCGCTCCCCCCATCCCCAGGCCCGTCTCCCGCCGGACTGGCACAAGCAGTTCCTTGCCTGTGCCCGCCTTCCCCTCCTGCTCAGCAGTAAGGAAAACACCGTCAGCCGAACGGAGCTGGCAGGAATCCCACCACTGCGTTTGCTAAATGGATCTATTAAAATGTAAACAGAGATCATGTTGTGGGGCACCATCATAAAATACCGCGGGTGACACCACAGCCGGTTTCCAAACAGCCTTTGACACTGGCAGCGTTTTGCCACTGCCCCTCTGCCCCGTCTTGGTCACAGTTATCCCGACTTTTCCTCCTCCCTGGGTCCCACTGGGTCCCTTGAAGGCTCATTATTATGTAATGTCACCCAATAGATGCATGCTGCATCTCCAGCACATACAAGCTCTCTGAGGCTTCCTAGAACAGCAGGAAAACAGGACTCTGGGGCCTTAGTGTCCCCTTGCCACCCCTACATCAGCCCTCCAGTTTGCAGTTCAGCACAGATGGAGCACGGGACAGGCCACGCAGGTTACACCTGCCTCACTCCTGCCTGATACACGTCTAGGAGGGGTTTGTATCACCTCTTTGTCTGACTTCCAAATGAATGTTTTCCTGCTCTCTCCCCTGCTACCCCCCCTCGCTCTCCCCAGGGGCTCTCAGGAAGCCACCAAACCATGACTTTATTCTCTTTCAAGGACTCTTTTAAAGCCAGGTGTGCATTCCCCTGCCTGCCACCTGGTCCACAAAAGCTTGACAAAAACTGGGAGGGGGCTGGGGAAAGGTTAGGGGTTGGTGACTGTGACTTGCCTTGCTGGCGCCCTCACCTCTTTCCCCTTCCTTGTGTGGTTTATTTCTATCCTATTCCTGTTCTTTCTGTCCTCTGGGGTTCTAGACCTCAACAGGGGCTTCAAAGCTTTAAATTAACAGAATAAATTAATTCTGCTGGTAACATTATGAACTTTATAAACATTATAAAGCAGCAGCAGCCTTGATGAGCAGAGGAATGGGAGCGAAGCAGGAGTTCCTGACTGATCAGTTCTGGCACAGATTTCTTATGCGCAGCTGGGGAGCTTTTTGCCTCACTTTCCCTCTCTGTAAAATGAAAAATACAACACCCACTCCCTGTTTGACACACTTAAAGGACAAGTTCTCTGGCAGGACAATCCACTGTTTATCCACAGAACACCACGTACAGCATGTACAGAGCTCTTTATCTGTGCAGGAAAACCTTGGGCTCTGCTGGTCCCTCCAGTCACAACAAACACCACGAGCAGGTGGGAACACCTCAGAGGTAAGTTAGTGGCACTCAGAGAAGAGTTTCTCAAGGAAGATAAAGGCAGATGCTGTTTTGGACTCTTCTCTAAAAGCTAATATATATTAATGGGTTTCAAGCCCATTCTTCTCATTAAATCTATAATAATGGATGGAACAAAATGCATATTATTTATATTTTAAAAGCTGTGCTTTTAGAAACCTAGATTCTACTTGGGTTCTAAAGTTTAGAGGTTTTAATTTCACTCCTTGAGAATAACTACGTAACATACCTTTAAAAATGAGCTGGTTTATTTTAGTTATACTGGAGATAATGGCGGGGGGGAAGAGAAGCAGATTAAATCCTCTCTGAAATCTGGGGAAAATAATCTTTGAGTGACAGAGCACCATTTTCTTCCAGAAGATTAGCAATAGTTTATTATTCCAAGTATATATTTAGACTATTCCACTTACACAGTTGCTTTAATATCAACCATATTAAAACCTTTTTGAGAGCTGATTGCATTTGTAAGTGATTCCAAGCTCCTCCACGTGTTCTGCTACACAAAGTGCCTCTCAGGCCACCATTTCAGCAGGGGTTCACATACACCTGATCCCTCTGCACGTTCTGACAGGTAACAGCAGGTGGGCACAATGCTCTCTGATCTTCCCACTCTTCTTTCAATATGCTGCACGAAGCCCCAAAATATCAGCAAGCAAGACAGTGCTTTTAGAGCACTTAGTAACACTCTTGCTGTTTGGGGATTAAAAATATTTCAAACCAGCATGTTTCCTGTTCCTTTGGTGCTGTCCCAGTGCTTGTGTGGTGAGCCAGAGAGCTGGAAATTATCCTGGTAACTGTCAAGTTCACCTTTGCCTAAAGAACAGAAATTGTTTGAGATCAAGAAGAGCGAGACAGGGAACAAATATAGAAGGTTCTTGGTGATATTAGAGAATCATGGAATCCTAGAATCATTAAGATTGGAAGAGACCTCTAAGTTCATTGAGTTCGACCATTAACCCAGCACTGCCAAGCCACATCTACACATCTTTTAAATCCCTCCAGGGATGGTGACTCCACCACTGCCCAGGGCAGTCTGTTCCAACGCCTGACAACGCTTCCCACGAAGAATTTCTCCCTAACATCCAGTCTAAACCTCCACTGGCACAACCTGAGGCCATTTCCTCTCACCCTGTCATTTGTTACCTGGGAGAAGAGACTGACCCCCAACTGGCTACAACCTTTCAGGGGGTTGTAGAGAGCCATGAGGCTTCATCTTCTCCAGGCTGAGCCCCCCCAGCTCCCTCAGCTGCTCCTCATCAGACTTGGGCTCCAGACCCTTCCCAAGCTCCATCGCCCTTGTCTGGACTCACTCCAGCCCCTCAATGTCTGTCTTGTCATGAGGGCCCAAAACTGAACCCAGGATCTGAGGTGTGGCCTCACCAGTGCCCAGCACAGGGGGACGGTCACAGCCGTGGTCCTGCTGCCACACTATTGCTGATACAGGCCAGGATGCCACTGGCCCTCTTGGCCACCAGGGCACACACTGCTGGCTCAAGTGTTATTTGAGTAACACTCTCTTTTTGTAGTG
Organism: Oxyruncus cristatus; assembly: GCA_013399855.1. Taxonomy (NCBI): domain Eukaryota; kingdom Metazoa; phylum Chordata; class Aves; order Passeriformes; family Cotingidae; genus Oxyruncus; species Oxyruncus cristatus. The sequence continues at coordinate 551,018 of VXAY01003412.1, forward strand.
AGATGACACCAGATTACATAGGAAGCTAAAACATCTTTTAAAAAAGTAGAAAAAAGAATGGAAGGACAACACAAACACAGCGGTAGCTGCTCTCTGCACTGCCTGCTCCAGGCCAGCCACACATTGCTTTATTCTCCTATACCTTGGCTTCTGACCCCCACAGAACGCTCTGGTTTGCATCCACATGAGCTGTGCAGGGATCACTGTGGCCTTTCCTCTCTGGGGTTCCTGACTGTGGTACACATGGAAACCCGGGATCGACAAGAAAAGGCTGCGCAGGAGCTTCACTCGCCCGGCGTGTGGAAAAAACGTGAAGAACTTGAGGGGTTTTATATTTTGGAAACAAAAGGAAGTTCATTTCCTCTGTTAGCTCACCATAACATTATGTGCAAAAACACGCCTGGAGCTCTTGAAATACCTTTACTTATTTCTGCATCCACCAAATTTATTTATAGAGCCATCTGGAAAACGCTGGCTCTTCGTTTAGGAGATACCATGGAGCTTTTCGGAATTGTTTCATCAACAAAACTCTAAGAAACACCAACACCTACAGAAATTGTCAGCGATAATCAAGTCTCAGGCCTTGTTTTTGTTGCATTTAAAGACTATTGACAGGACAGTTAAGACTGTCATATTAATGCAGAAATAGATAGTTCTCCATTTGCTAACTTTGACACGTTAATAAATCTAGCAAATGTGTCTAATAATAAATCAGCAAATGGGTCTAATACACATCCCTGTAAGAAACCACAAATACTTCAGCTATGTCTCACTTCAATGCAGTCTTGGGGCATTCTAAGTTTAAAAATTAAATGGGAGCAAATTCTTCTATGAAGTACAACAAACCTGCAGACTCAGAATATCTGGAGCAAAAGCAAGGTGAAAACTGGGAAACAGGAGTGTCCTGGATGATCCAGGAGTGTCCTGGATGGGCACATAAAGGGAAGAGCAGCTCTCACCCCCTGCCCGTGGCACTGAGTTAGCTCAGAACAACCAAGTTACAGCTCCCTCACCGTCTAGGCATCCTGGCAGTAAACCACAACAGAAATGTTAAAATAATAACAATATTAAAAATAAATAAGGATTTGGGCCCGTTTTAGCCAAAATGTTTCAACAAAACGCCACTATTCATTCCCTGGCATGTGGTGGGATGCCTGTGTGCTCTTATTCTTACATTCCTGAATTGCCTTCATACTTTCTCCTATTTGCAACAGTTAGGACTCAATAAATTCAACCCAAGAATTAATTCCAACAATCATTTGATCTACTTGTGGCTCCAATACCACACAGATCTAGAAGGCTACACAAGTTCTTTATTCCTGCTGTTACCAGACTGCTGTCTGGAGGTATCCCTTCTGGCCCACACAGCACTACGTGTCTCCATTCAGCAAAACAAGATTGCTTTATAAATGCTGATTTTTTGCTAATAAACATTAGGTTGTCCATTACTGGCTTCAGCTAGACTTTGACTTTTGGGGTGTGAAGCTCAAACACCATCCTACTTGATCCAAGGAACATCCACCCCCCTATTTCCCCTGATCCCTCGGGCATCAGTCCTAAAACTTTACATCCAGCAGTGGGGAACAGTTTTTGGCAGCAATAATTACAGTTTAAGGCAGTGTTACAAACACTTTATCAGTTCTGTTTACCTTTCTGTCTTCATTCTTCATATATCCACAGTACTGAAATCAAAGAGATAAATCAGAACCACTGGGCTGGGTTTATGGACATTCATCTCCAGAAGTCCCAGTAAAAGTTAAGGGAGTCAGTTCCAGCTGTTGGACCTGCTGTGTGTGTATTCAGTATTTTTTAATCTGGACCCCCAAGTAGTGAGAATTGGCAGACGTTGTACTCACAGGTACTCAACTCATCAGAAATCACTAATTCCTGTATTAAAAACATCCAGAAAAGTGGACTCTGGGTCTGAGTTTGTGCTTCAGCTTTAGTCCAATATACTCACTAAATCAGTAATATCAAATATATTACCTGGGATGCAACAGTCCTTCACTGATCTACTGTGTATTTTGAGTTCCCCGGACCTTCTTTTTTCATCACTTTTAGTAGACTTCTCAAAATTATCATTTTAAATTAGCACTGAGAACTCCCCTGAGCTCCTCCCAGCATTTCTCACCACCAGTTCTGAGTTCCTGTGGCAACAGGCTGCTCAAGTACCACCTTTATGGGATTGGAGCACCATCAAATCTTTAGTCAGAGCACGAGAGAATAAGACTGAAATTGGTATCGAAAATGTAATCTATCCCCATAAAGATAGTGGTGCCAAGATTGCAGGAAGAGTATATAGAATAGTATTTTCTGACTTTCTATTTCCAGAAAAGTAGAAAACTTTCAAAATACAGATTTCAAAGTATCTAAAGGCATGAGGAGGAAGACTGGAAGAAACACACACGTTGAAATCCCAGCGGGACAGAACACACTGGCAGCAAGCTGAGGCTACGCAGGCAGTGGGAGTAACTGAAGGTAACCCCACTCCCATTAGCCAATGTGCCTGTGCCAGCTTACAAAATGGTGTAGAAAAAGGAAACAGAACCCAAGGAGTTATCAAAGATCCTCAGAATTGGCTGACAGGTTATCTGCAAATAACTCTGATAAGGAATCAAGGAGCAGACTGAATTGCCACCTTTAGCTGTCATCTCCACACTCACTCCTGCCTTCCCTTTTTTCATGGCACTTGGAATCCCCAAATCCATCAGTTCCTGCAGAACTGCAGGGCAGAGGGAGCAGCACTGGCTCAACCAGTGACTCTCCTCACTGCTCACAGAAGTTAAGAACACCCGGCCCCTGCAAGCAAACACCTTCTGCCTCTTACACGCTTCACTGCCAAATTGTTCATCTCACAGACAAACAGGAACTGGCTTTTATGCTTGAAGGGTGTTTATGTCTTGCATAATTTATTTGAGGTCCTATCCTGCTTACAACAAGCTCAGGAATAAGGCCTTACATATATTTCAAAAGCTAGAGGGTCCAGCTCCTCGTCGAGGGGCTTCCTTGGACAGATGCCCTGTCAGAGAGTCAGCAGGAGCCAACCTCCCTTTTTTCTGCTTCCCTCTCTCTGCTTCCCACCCTCCATTTGGTGCGAGAAGAAGTGCAGAGTCCAGCAGCCCACACACAGGACAGGAGAGCTCCCAGACAAAAGGGAAAGGACTCATCCCGCTCCAGAAAATCAGGTACCATGACACAACTCACTACTATGCCCCCCCCCCCAAAAAAAAAAAAGACCAAGAAACCAAAAAAAAAAAGAACATTTTGAAGGGGGG
>VXAY01003412.1:554307-602990 GCA_013399855.1 Oxyruncus cristatus
CCCCAAAAAAAAAAAAAAAAGACCAAGAAACCAAATAACAGAAGACCATTTTGAAGGGGTGAAGTAATTCCAAATTAACCATGACAAATGCAGATGAGCTTCAGGAGGTGGGCAAAACTGTCAGTTCTTTCAGGAGTACAAAAGCTTTGCTGATTAACTGACGCTGCAATTAACTGTGTCCATACCCAACCCCCATGGCTGGGCTCCATCCTGGCAGAAAGGTGGCTCACCCCAAAACACAGAGCCTTAAGGATATGAGTCAAGAAGCTCTTTTCAGCAACAGGACAAGAGGCAACAGGCAGAAACTAATGCACAGGAAGTTCCACCTGAACACAAGGAAAAACTTCTTTGCCGTGAGAGTGGCAAAGCACTGGAACACGCTGCCCAGAGAGGCTGTGGAGTCTCCTTCCCTGGAGATACTCAAACCCTGCTCAAGGAGGGGGTTGGCCCAGATGATCTCCAGGGGTGCCTTCCAACCCCAACCAGTCTGTGAGCCTGTAAAACACAAGATGCAGCTACAGGAGTGTGCAGGGGCCGAGTCAGCACTTCCCATGACAAAGCACATTGCCTCATGCAACACCCTGACCTACAGAGCCACACCAGGTCGCTGGCCAGGACAGAGCTGTCAGTCCGAACACAGCATAAAGTTTGCACTTCATGCCTTTAGGATGTTTTACTGTATCAGCATCTCTGCTAAGGAGTATTTAAATGTAGAGACGCAGTTTGAATACATAAGAGTTTGAATACACAGGACACGTGCCACGTACAATCTGTCCACTAAAGAGCTTTTAACTGGCTAAACAAATTTCACCTAGAAATGAATTCACACCTTTAGATTTGCCAAATAATTTCCACTGCAACCCCAAAGTGTGGGTAAAATCCTCTACTCAAGTAAATTCCTAAAGGCACCCAGCAACTATGGAATGTTACCCTGATACATCATTTACTTGAACAACAGCAACTGTGAGTGTGCAAGTACTGGATTTTAATTACAAAGAAAAGAAAAAGAAACAAAGACTAAATTTAATAATGTGCCAGATGCAAGGAAGTTTATTTTCATGTGTTCAGAGCAGGATAACCTCCTGCTGCTCAGATATATCTTACAACGGGTTTACTATCAACTCTGAGTAAAGATGGACACTGTTTTCTGCATTTAAGTAGTCTATCTGGATTTTTCCTTCTCATTAACTGGAAAAAAATCTGATCCTGCTTCCGGAATTAGAGCTTCCCCTGGGGTTAAACAATTCACACAGTGACGATTTCCGAATGCTACTTTGCACATAGTTTCAATTACGTAAGTTTTATAAAGGTCAGGTCCGGAGTCCTGCAAGGCCTTTGACACAGTCCCCCACATCAGCTTTCTCTGAACTGGAGAGATATGGATGTGATGGATGGACCGCTCAACGGATCAGGATTTGGTTGGATTGTCACATCCAGAGGGCAGTGGTCGGCAGCTCCATGTCCACAGGTCAGTGGGGTCCCTCAGGAGTCTGTAATGGGACCAGTGCTGGTTAATAACTTCAATAATCATAGAATTGAATCACAGAACCATAGAATCAGATGGGTTGGAAAGGACCTCTGAGATCATCAAGTCCAACCCTCGATCCAACACCACCACGGTTACCAGACTATGGCATTAAGTGCCACGTCCAGTCTCATCTTAAAAACCTCCAGGGATGGAGAATCCACCACTTCCCTGGGCAGCCCATTCCAATGCCTGATTACCCTCTCTGTAAAGAATTTCTTTCTAATATCTAACCTAAACCTCCCCTGGCACAGCTTAAGACCATGTCCTCTTGTCTTCCTGCTGGTTGCCTGGGAGAAGAGACCAACCCCCACCTGGCTACAACCTCCTTTCAGATAGTTGTAGAGAGCGATGAGGTCTCCCCTGAGCCTTCTCTTCTCCAGGCTAAACAACCCCAGCTCCCTCAGCCTCTCCTCACAGGACTTGTGCTCAAGTCCCTTCCCCAGCCTGGTTNTGAGTGCAGGGACAGAATCACCTCCCTGTTCCTGCTGCCACACTGTTCCTGATCCAGGCCAGGATGCCATTGGCCTTCTTGGCCACCTGAGCACACTGCTGGCTCATGTTCAGCTTCCTGTCAATCCAAACTCCCAGGACCCTTTCTGCCTGACATCAGGTGCACCCTCAGCAAGTCTGCAGGTGACACCAAGCTGAGTGATGCAGCTGACACTCCTGGAGGACGGGATGCCACTCGAGAGATCTGGACAAGCTCCAGAAGTGGAACCATGGAAATCAACAAAGGTATTCAACAAGGCCAAGTGCAAGGTGCTGCACCATTCTGTGATTCCATGATTTTAAGTTTCTTAACAAAGCTGAAGCCAACTTACAGACATCAAAATAATAGGAGATTAAATACAGTAGACAAGTTAACCTGCCTAACTTCGAGTCTGTGATCACATATGGATTCTGCCTCTGGTCTATGAAACAGTCTTTGCAGCTTACAGAACCCAAGCAATGCTGATCACTTGTTCACATGTGGTTTCCATCTATGTTTATTTTATGGGTATTAACCTGAAATTGGGTCAACACAGAAGAAAAACAACAAGATCGAGTATTTTCAGAGGCAACACAAGCCTGAGTCTCGTGACAGCTGTTGTGCTCTTGCAGAATTTTAAGATACACACACAAGTTTTACCCCTTCTGTTGCTATTTCCGTTGTGCACGTAAAAGGGAGAAATCAGCCTCGCAGGGAAAATCACGACTTTAACTGTCACTGATAGAGAACAAATCGATACCCACCTAGTCCAGAAACAAGGTAACAGATAGGGTTGCATACTGCAAACTTCAGCACCAGAACTCCCACCTCTGCTGCTTTAGTTCACAGACAGCTGGCAGAGCACAACAGAATTTCACTCGGCAGGCACCTGAAAGCAAGTGGAGACCACCACAAGCTCCCTCTCTGTGCGCTGCTCTATGTGAACATGAAACTGTCTTCAAGAAATCAAGCCTCAAACAGATCCAATGATTTTACTCCACTGAGTGTGTCAAGACACGAGGAAAAGGGCGGATAAACATCTGAAAAGCAATTTGTACATTGTACCTGCAATGAAACAGGTCTCACAATCATCCTTTAGTTCCCCACCCCGAGCTTGGTACCGAACCAACCGAGGCCTGTGAGGGCATTACGGTGAAGCAGAGGGGGCTGAAGCTTTTGGTCCACTCAGTTACAGAACTGTGTATTCCACACAAACAGCCAGTGACCTGCCAGAGAAAATCTGGAGAGGGCACAAGATCCAAGTGCATTGAAGTCCTGAGACTTGCTGCCCACCTTGTCTCAAAAGAGCACAAAGTAATCTGAAAGGCATTTGAAAAGATGTGGATGTCGGGGGTAACTTGAATTTACAAAAGCGAGAGGGAAAAAAAAAGGTTTAGAGAAATGGGATTTTTAAATTGAAGCTGCACTTTTAAATAACCAGCAGTAACAAAAACAAGTGACTCATCTCAATTATCACCAACAGGCAAACCCAAAACAACAATGGATTCACAGTTGTGGCTAAAGGACATTAACAGTTTGTGAAACACTGTGTGGAAACCCAACACTTGTGGCTGAAAAGGCTTCACTTCCACAGATGATTAAGGCATCATCAGCACAGCTGTAACCATACACCAGAGGTATCTTCTGTACCTCAGAAACCATTTCTGAACTCCAGGACAACACTCCCACTTAGCAGGTGATACCAGCTTATTTAAAAAGGCAGGATTTGGGATTTAAGCACCCCTGGTATAATTACACCTATCAATCTCTTTAACCCACCACAGATCTCCCCAGTCTTCCAGGTGCACTTACCATGACAGAATGAAGCTGTTTACAAGATTCTTGGGTATTCTCATGCAGGAAATACGCCCTAAATAATGCCAGTTTAACAGTTCTCGTACACATACAAATTAGCTGTTTGGAATAACGTGCTCCTCTTTGGTTCAATACATTCATATCTGCTACGAAAAATAGGGGTCTATCAACTGCTTCTTTAAGAGCTCGTTCTAAACCAGTGATGTGACAGTGCAAAACTCTAATTTTCTGTTTCATCAATAAGTAATTCCCTCAAGCATTAAGATGTGACATAAAATCTTTTACTAAATTGAGCAATTTCATTAAGTTTTCTGTAAAGAAAGCAAAATACAGCATGAAATACAAAAGCTTTTCAAATATGCCAGGGAATTTCACCGGGAAGGTAACAAACTATGCAAGCCACAGGCCTGTATTACACATTTAAAACATTGCCCGAGACATTAAAGAACTACAGAAACAGTTTTATATAATATGACTTAACATCTGTAGCTCAGGAACTTAAAAGCAGACATTTACTCTTTTCTGATTAATATTAGCAACTTTAAAAAAATAAGACATTCTTCTAATGACTGAAATACATTCCCAGGGGGAGTTCAAGCACCATAGTTCTTTCCACAGAATCCCTCCAAATAAAGCACAGCCAAGCATTGCCTGAGATATTAAACACCAGAACTCTACGCAACAGAGATTCCCACTTCCGGCATTTTACTTTTTCCTGCTTTTGAGGGAGCTGTTGTGAACTCTCACTCTCTTCTGCACGGAAGAAGCAATCTTCAGAGATGCCTTCTTTGTGAGGGACCTTTCCACAGCTCCGGGTTTCCATAGCAACAGCTGAGCATCCTCTCCACCCGTCAGCAGAGACTCATCCGCCAGGTTCCAGCAGAAGGAGCGAACGGTGGCGGAGTGGCCCCCGCAGAGGGTCCCCACCAGGCTCAGCCCATCAGTGCCACAGCTGATCAGGTGGATGTTTCCTGTGGAGGTTCCCCCAACAAGGAAGAGTTTCTCTGCCTTTTCATGGTACAAGCCCCCCACCAGGTAATGCAGGCTCTGGTTCTCGGCGCAGACCGAGTCTCTGACATCCAGGACACGCAACAGTGTTATTGGCTCCTCGGTGTCCAGCTGAGCCGTGTCCCACCAGCAGAATCCCTCATCGTGTGTCAGGCAGTAGACCTGTTTATAACCTTTCCCAGACCAGCCAATAAAACTCACGGATGAATCTGAATTGCAGGTTGATATCAAAGCATCGTCTTCGTTATCCTTGTTGATGTCGAACACATTGACCAACCCATCGGTTGACCCAGAAACTACCAAATTGGGTTCAACAGGATGAAAACAGATTTTAGTGATGTCATCATTGTGACTTTCAGAATAGACTCCCAAGGGTTCCTTAGCCGAGTTGGCACAGTCTGTAATGCCTCTTGCATCCCAAAACACCAGAAACGTGTCCTGTTCAACTTTTTCTGTCCCAGCACAAACGATGAGATCACTGCAGCTGATATCAAAACTGATGAAAACGTTGGAAGGATATCCACTGAATACCTGCACAGGTTTCTGAGTGGCTGAACGAACATCCCAGCATTTCACTGTACCGTCACTGCAGGCTGAGAACACCGCGCTGTCACACGCCCGTGCAAATCTGACCCCACTCAGTATCCCGGGCTGGCTGCTGTACTCCCTCAGGAAGTGTAATGTTTCCCTGTTGTACACCCTAATGGACTTATTGGAACAGGAAACTGCCACAAAGCGACTGTTTTCAGACCGAGCAGGTCTGGAAAGGTCGATGTCCAGCAGGTAAGCAGGTTCCTCGCTCGGCGCAGAGCGCTTGGCTATGCGCAGACCCGCGAGCTGCTCCTCAACCTTCTCCACTGCAGCCATCTCAAAGGCTGTCCCCAACCTTGCCAACAGAAACCTGGAATAAATAAAATCCAAGGAGAGTTTTAATTATAACATTCTTAATTAGTATTAGCTTTAAAAGTATGTATAAAAAGGGGTCTCGCGCAGAAGTGATGCGTGAAGCCGAAGTTCAGTTGTCCTCGTGCCCTTCCCCACCACCACTTCATTCACAGGAACAGAGAACAGGAAAGGGCTCCCTGAGTTAAGGAGTTCAGTCTCTCGTGTCTGTAAGCACTACACCAGATAATCCCCTTAACAGATTAAACAGCCTATCTGAGAATCCTGGGAGAGTCACTTAGCTAAATTTGCCTTATTATTTTTATAAAGTAACGTGATGTTCTCCACAATTGGGAACAAAATGAAGTCATCACCACTACCTGAAGAGGAACAAGTTTTGTTCTAGGAAGCAGAGCCCACAAATAGCTGCATCAGTACAGCTGCGGGAGAGTTCTTAAGTGAACTTCTGTGCTGAGGGACGTGCACAGGGGAGGCAGAGAACAAGACCAAAATTACACAGAACTACAGCCTGAAATGGCCAGATGAGATAATTTGGCAAGTATTTAGGTGCCCAGTGACGCACAGAAACACCTGTCAGCATATCATGGGCCACCTAAACAGGCTACGTGACATCAGTGGAATCCACTGCAATTATCTTCGCCTCTTTCATCAATTCTCCCAAGAACCTCGATGTTTTCTGAGCCTCCTATAAAACCACATAACACTGGCTTTTAGTGCAGCTGATAAAAATCTTCTCTTTAGAGGCAATTCTTCTCTAGCACAAATGAACCCTCCTAGAAACCCAAACTATTTCAGCCATGCACACAAAGTGCAAACTTTACCAAGCCAAACCAACATCAAACGATACTCTCTTGATCCTCTCACACATTGATTCACTTCTAAAATATGCCCTAAAAAAAAAAAAAAAAAAGTGCTCCTTTCTGTAACACAAAGGAAAATTCAATTCTGTAATTTCAGTAAAGGTTTCCATCAAGTCAGAGTCAGAAAAAGCATTGAAGCATTTAAATTTTAAAGAGATATTTGCTACCATGAACAATACATGGTTTTAGTGAGTTCACAAACTACAACCATTTTTTAAAGGAAGACGCAGGTGGGGTAGGTTAAGCACAGCCATCCACGAGTGACTTCTGTTAAAATCACAGGTTCAATGAGACTTCTCTGTTCAAAAAAAGATCCAAACTCAAACACTGAGGGAATCACAGCAGGTTCTAAGGGGTAAACACACTCCAGTGACTTCTCACTGGTACCAATACTTCCTTAAGGACTAGCCAGCAGCCAATCCCAGTCACCACAGGCATGAAATGACCTTTTCGAAAAAAAATCCAAACAGAAATGGAGTAAAAACTAGGAAGACCCAGAACTCAAGAAAATATTCTCATGCCTTCCCAGCTCTCCTATCATCAATTTTTTCTGCAAATTCTTCAAGCTGGAATTTTAGGAGCGGAACGCCCAAGTTTCCATGCATTACTTGGTTTAGTAGTAATTACTTTAATTGTCCATGAGAGACTAAAAACAAAGGAAAAGTTGCTAGGACAAAAATTGCATTCTGGTTTGTTTTTTTTTTTCCTCCTTGGCCTTGTTTGTAGTCTCAGGCTTTGCTCTCCCTCCTCCTGTTTGGTGCACACAAATATTCATGACACCATGTGACAAACGTGCAAATTCTTAAGAAACAGCTTAAGTAGGCACGCATAAAAACTTAATTCCCAAGTCACAAATAATCTCACTAAGCGATTTGCCTCAGTAATATCCTGACAATGAGGTCCCCAGGTTAATCTTCTACATCAAAGCAACCTTTCAGAGCACATCTACAAGTCATTTTTGCCACAAAAAGCAGACATCCTGTGGAAACTCCTTTCCCCTCTGAAGACAAGGAGTTCAACACGTTTTCTGGCATTACCCCGTGTACAACCTACCCACAGAGCTTGCTCCTTTCTGACTTTTCTGGGTATGTCCTCAAATGAAACAAGATTTTACTACAACTATTACACAAAGCCAACTGTTCTCAAACGCTGTTTGCTACACTGCTTGAACACTAAACTGTTAAACTCCCATGCAAATTAGTAATACAAAGTTTAGAAATAAAATATTTTAATGTCATTAAGAAGGAAAACGTCTACTTAATCCAATTTACTGAAGAATTACAATGGAAGCTTCTATTTAAATACAGTTTCAAACACATGTGCTTGAGGGTGGAGAAAGGAGTTTTTGTAAAACAGCTTTCCTGTAGAGCTACAGTGACTAAAAAAAAAAAACCCACAGGTTCTCTCTGTAAACTTTTTGTAAGGAAAATGTAGTTTTCCAAGCTGACCTGAATTTTAAGCTCCAAATGTTCCAGCTTTTTCTACTCAAAAGGCCAAGTAAACTCAAATAGACATGTTCCTGACAAATGTCATCCATTTGGAAAGCGAGCTGCAGTTGTTTAAATATTACTGACTTTGATAGAGAATATCATTCAATGAGCAGTTTCTGCAACACTCATGTCAGAGCTTTTACTGCTGAGGAGGGTGAGGGAACTCTACAAGTACCCAGAAGCTCATTCAGATTTAATAATATTTTTCGAGATATAAAACTAGCCCAAGACGGCTCTTAAGCTTTTACCCCAAATGACATAAGCACAGGTATTCTGAAATACCAGAAAAAGCTGTTCATGTTTTCAGACAGAAGTGCAATTTCTATCATCAGGAAGCTGGAGGGTTCAGTTTTCAATTCTATTTCCACTGCAACAACTAAGAAGCCTCAAAATTGCATTTGATGACAGCCAGGTTTTTGCTAAAAACTCTGTAAAATGTCTGCCCTAGTAAGAAAATCTTCAGACTATTACGAAATTGTGATTGAAGGTTATATAAACAATTCATGCTCAAACTTCAGGGTGTAGCTGCCAGCCCTTCCTTTTCAGAAGGGGAAGTCACTGTTGTATTTTGATGGGAAAGTTTAAATGGCAGGAATAGGATCTGTGTTAAATTTATGAGACAAATAGGAAACAATGGTCTTCCAAACACAATAGAAGATAACTAAGCATTGGACTGCAGCCACCTACAAAGCACATGGTCCCCTGCACTGAAGCACTTTTAGTTTAGCACTCTTTAAGTTCAACAACAGAGTTATCTGTTTTGTTCCTGCCACAAAGAATCCTTTGGCAAAGTCAGTGTCTTTGAAACCTGCCATACCGTGGGTTTAGCACAACAGCCAGTTGTGATGATCTGTGAGGAAAACTGCTCTTGCTAACGTGACAAACTCTGACACAAAGACTCTATAGGACAGGAACAACTTGCTCCTGTCTGGACTGCTTCAGCCTCAGAAGAAATCACAGAAGGCACTGGCCAAAAGCTCTTATTTCCCCACGGTACCTCCTTTGCTCAGAAGGAGAGGAAGTTCATTAAATTTAGGTTCCTCGCTTTCTCCAGCTCACAGTGGCCCACAGTGTGGATCTACAATCTCAACACTGACAAAATCCAGGTGTTAAGGTGCCAGAAAGCCACAATGACCTGGATGGCACACGAGTACCTGGCTGAAGGTGTCTGGCCATGGTCAGTCACTTGTGTTTGAAACAGAGATCATCACCCATCCTTGGCCATCGCCTTTCCTCATCTGAAACAGCTCCATCTTTCAGCTGCATCCACAACTGCACCCCCTGAGCAAGATAAAGCCACATCTTACAAATTAACCGTGAAACTTCTGTGTTATTGTATCTAGTCCTCTGGAACTACCCTCACCTGATCTGTTCTATGCATTGACTTCACAGTTATTTGCAACCCCTGCACATTCTCCTGGATATCGCAACTACCAGAAAAGCTTCTTGAAGGACACTCAAATCTCATTACATCTTGGGAACTCAGGATAAATACAGTTCTCTGAAACAACCTAAAATATTTTGACCTCCAGGGCATCCTATGAGGCTCCTCTAAAAAAGAAACAAGCTCAATGTTTGGAACAGAAGGCACGAAGTAGAAGTGAGGCCAAAGAGGCAGGACAGGATTTTCAGATGCCTTTGTTATGTGTTTCTCACTGGTGGAGTGTGGAAACAACCACACAGCCAAACTAGAAGGAAACAATTTTGCTGAAAGCAGCCCTTTCCAATGATGGAGGAATGAAAAGCAAGCACCTATCTGCACAAACTAAACACTGAACATTGTCCCAGCACATACTGCTGTGCTGTTTGTGCAGTCTCAGTTCAAGCCAACAAGCTTGAGTCTTCTTCTAATCCAGAAAGTTTTTCAAAAGATAAACCAGGAACTCAGAAGTTATTTTCCTTCTCCTTTTAGTGGCGTACAGAAGATGCTGCCAAATTGCACAGCTCTCCTTTCCAAAAGGGAACGTTAGCTCAAAAACACACAGAAATACAAATTTACCTTTGAAAAACACAACGGAAAATGTGGAGAAATGGCACTTTCTCAAAGATTTAATCAGCAACCTAAGAGTAACTTATGAGTAGGAGGGCAGAAACACGTAATAAAAATGAAAACAACCTGTAGTTTTGGCAATCTTCTCCGAAGAGGTCAAATACCAAAAATAGCAAGGGATCCGAACAGCAGTAGATGAAATCTTGCACTGTTCTGTCCTGCTACAGACAATACAAACAGACCCTCCCTTTATTTTCACAATTATTTAAAAGTCGGAGAACAGAGACTTAGGAGCAGACCTGGGGCTCTGGGCAGTGGGAAGCAGCTCATGCACGCAAACATGACATGTGGTTTGCATTTCGGAGCAGAGCTGCCAAGGCAGGGCTGGCCGAGGAGAACACATTAGTGCTCTGCTCTCCACTAATGCGGGAGCCTGCGGAGACCTCTCCTCACTGACACCACTTCCCAGCAGAAGAGGGATCAGCAAACGATCTAAGCACTGAGGGGAGGCACAGAGCACCCCTCAGGAACGCTTAATTTCTCCAGGATACACACTCCCATAGCTGGTTTTGTTGTTTTACCAAAGCAGAGAGATAAGGTGTTTTTCCAGCATTCCCACAAAGCCGTTTTTAAGGCGGAGAGAAGAGCATTTAGTCATCAAGCAGGAAGGGAATAAGATGCACGAGGGGCTACGCTGAAGTGCAGAGACAAGATGTAACTGCCAAGAGAATTATTTCATCCTCTCAAATCAGCTACATCTCGTTTCCAAATGTAAAGCACAGCAAGAAAGAAACTCCATGTAATCCTTCATTTGCAGCACAGAGAAAATTGTATCAGGAGAGCAGAAAGGAGGAAAGAGATAAAACACTGCAGCAACAAAGTCTATGGGAAGATCAAAAAAATTAGGTCTACCAAGCTACTTGCCTTCCATGAAATCAACTCCTACCCTCCCACCAGTACTAACCTCAGGGGTACAATCCTGTTCAGCTACAGGAGAGAGGAGCTGTAGGTGGGAGAAAGAACCAAGGAAATGGCCTTAAACAACAGTATTGGTTGGACAGAAAAAATAAGCGTCAGAGGTAGGAGAGAACAAAGGGAAAAAGGCTCAGGTGCCCAGTGCTTTGGTGTTCAGTAATCTAAAAAGCATTTAAAAAAGGAAACTACAACTTTTGTGGACTCATCTTTCAGGGGGATAAACATGTGTTCATGCCAATACAAAAATGAAACCTCCCTTTGACTGTTACACTGGACATCCACAGAGAGAACTCAAGAATAACTTTTGGATTAGACCAAGCATAGTTTTAAATGCATAAATCATAAAAAGCATACAATCAGTGCTTTTTTTGTGTGTGTAAGATTCTGTATTTCAACTAGAAAGATCTATCCTGACTCTGCATCCAACCCTGGAAAATATGGTGAAGACAGGAGAGATTTAGAAAATTCAGGCATGCCTTCAGGTCCAAATTGCAATGAATTAACATTCAAACTTGAGCAACTGAAAGCTTATCAATATAAACCCTTCAACCAAAGAGATGACAAAAATCTGCAAAGGACCCAGAAGACAAATTATCAGAAATAAAATCTGAGTGTGGAACAATCCAATGTACAAATAAAAAAACCTCAAATAAGCTTGAAAGAACTACACAAAACTATAAAAATGGTCAAATTACTAATTTTGGCTTCAAAATTAAGGCAAAATTACTAAAATCTGATGCTCAGATAGCTAAACTACCTTCTCTAGAACAAATTTAGGAGACCCTGACATAGAGCATGGGAAACATAATTTCTGTTTACCCTAAGAAGCTGCATCAAACAATATTTCAAATATACTGGAGAATCTCCCTTTTTCAGTCTTCTCTTTTCATCCAGTTCCATGCCGGTGACACAGACCCACTAACAGAGGAGTCACCAAGGAAGCTCTGCCACTGAAATCCCACCCTGCCATGAGCAGCTGGACCCAACCGAGAACTCCCTTGGAAGGGGGGAGGTTTCCTCGTAGTGACCTCACCAGGCAGAGGATGCTACTGCATCCAGGTGTGGATGAGGTGGTCATCCAATAAAGGAGTAATAAGAGGATAAGAGATGCTCTATTTTACTCTCATGGCTATTCTCAGATCAAGCTTGACAGAAGCTGCAGCAGAAGCAATCCTATTTTATACAGGAAGACCCGACAGAGTCCCAGGCAAAGGGTAAATTACAGAAAGAGATACTGTAATTGGGATATTTATATTCTAAATTCTATTTATATTTTTATAAGGTATACTGTATTTATAAACAGTCTGTGAAAGCTGATCTATGCCTAAATTGCACACTCACAGCCTCTGAACAGGTAAACAACAAATGCTGCATCCTCAGATGGATTCTACAGGACAGGAAAACCATCCTAGTGTTGGGCCCTGGATTTTGCACTGAGATGGGGGTCAAATATAAGGTTTGTGCCCCTTGCTTGTCCTTCTCCCCTCTCCTCCCAGGCACAAACAGTGCTCAGCTGACCTGTGCTCCAGCCCAGCACACTAATAACGTATGGGGTGAGGCGTCCAGATCACCCTCTAAAAGAACAGGACACATCCACCAGGGCAACCACGACCAGCTGGGACACTCTCCTTGTCACCAACAACCACCTCCTCCCACGAGGGGATCCAGGATATCTGTCAACACCCCCACCACAACGAACACAAGGTTGATGGTGTGTGCCCCCAACTGCTCCAGAAGATTTCGCTGTCCCAGCACTCCTGACTCCAGACGGTGCCAGGCAACTGCCAGCCTCGGGACACAGCATCTCTGTGTGATGGTGTCTGCCTGCTGTGGAACCACAGCTCTCCAGCCAACCCGCTGCAAAACTTGAAGGGAATCCAAGTCTCAGCCTTCTGCACTTGTGCTTATCTCATCAGACCACAGCGACCGCAGAAAAGTCATTTCCTTTCTCCCGTGAGCACCTCCCACCGTACGCATCATATTGACATGACTTTTTGTAACCACAAACTTAGGAAAGAAGATACAGAACTAATCAGCCTCTCAAATAACACACAGACAACAACTGCTGGAAATCAGACACGTAGGGTACAATGTTCTCCTGTGTGTAGTATTAAGTTTTTCTCCATTCACATCTCCACAAGACGGCCACGAGCAGCTCACAGAAGGTTCGCGCCTTTCCCTGAACTATTCCTCACACACCTCCTCGTGTTACAACAGCACTTTCTGTTGTTAAAAGGTCCAACAGCTCACTCTCTGACTTGGCACTAGAGCTGGGCACCAGGACAGTCGTCTCGCAGATGAGCAAGACAGAAATAAAGCTATTTATCTGAGTGCATTTGAACAAGAGCCTGGCCTACAAGCAATTCCTAATCCTGCCTGTGGCAGAACAGCTCACTGAGTAATTCCCAGCAAGGTGCAACATGCACTCTTTACTTTCTCAATCAGCAAAAGAAGGACAGTATTTGCCCAACCCACAACCCTTGTGTACACAAACACTAGTAAGTACAGCCAGCAGCAGGCTTTCAAAAGGAAAAGCCTGGTTCTGAACACCTCCACTGCAAGATAAAATGCAAACGTCAGAGCGGCACCGCAATGCACCCGCAAATCCCCCAGTCAAAAAGTGCTCCGATGCCCTTCCAAATTTGGGATTACAGGAAAGGACTCCAAGAGGGCCATTTTAAGCAGAGCAAAACCACCACGTGAACAGGCAATCCCAATGATCCACCCTACAGAGGAAGGTGAAAGGAAAGAATTACTTATGCAGCTGCATGAATAATTTAGTGACTCTGAAACAACACCATTTATTTCCTTCATTTAGATGTTGCCACTTGCTACCAATATCCTCATAAAAAAGAAACCTGGAAAGGAGGAAGACAATTCTTCCCAAATATTAATAAACTTTGCAGAAATTCTTCCAAACAATTTGTTTCTACACCACGGGAAGCCTGGGAAATTTCAGCCTAAATTTAGCAGCAACCACAAAAAAAGGATATAAAAACACTTTACTACAGTTGAAAAAATAGCTCCTACTACCACACACTGGCGCTAAAATACCTACAATGGCATAAAATGTTTTATTTACCAGAATGTTTTAGAAATTCTTTCACAACAGTAATTTAGCTTAAGCACACTTCATTACCAGGGCTCATTCCTCAAATCGCAAGACTATTATGTTTTCAAGACTCTTTCCTTAAAAACCCAACCTTAAAACAGTTTCTGGGGAACAGGTAAGAATATATTCCCCTACACGTGCAGTTATGTGTACAACACACACAACATTTGTGTGCTTGGCAATTTTGAACACTAATATCACTGCCCAAGCAACTCCCTGCAGTTCCAGATGTATTGCACAGGCACAAACATCTGTCAGGCCTAAGCAGGGGAAACAACTTCTCCTCATTTTCCTCATTTGCTTCCCTGGAACATGCAGATGACTAAGGTGTCTTTGCCAGTGACACCCTGGCAATATCCATTTTTTATATTTATCTAATCCAGAACACCCCCACATCAAGGTAATTTGTCAGACCCTCTCCGGTTTCAAAGCACCAACAGAAACTGGAGATCCCTGTGTGCCCATGACAGTTCATAGACTATCAGCTACCAAAACATGCTCTTTGTGCACAGTCTGACAGCTGGAGGCTCTGCTGAATCTTTATCATGCCCTAAGCTCAATTTTCAATGCTTTGTAGTAGACAAAAGGAAAAGATGTCATTTAAGTGACAACAGGAGGATGGAAGAGGCTGAAATAAAGGGTTGCAGAACTATGTTGACTCCATCCTGTTCAAGAGAATTTACTTTTGAGTCTCCATAAAAGACTCTAAGGAATCAGGAATGTGCACACTGAACCCATGCAAGACATTCTCTTCAGTTCTTTGTTTTCAAGAGCCTTTAGACAGTGCTTACACTTGAACCATACACAGTACTCCAGCAGCAGCTTCACCAATAACAAACAACAACAACAACAACAACAACAACAAAATCAGCTTTCCCTTTTTGTAACACCCAAGTACACAGTGGTTTTCCACTCTGCACTGGAAGTTCATGTTCAACTGCTCCTTGCACTCTTAAGTGCTTTAGGACTCAGTCCTAAAAGACAGAATCATGAAAGGGCAGGACAAAGGAGAAAGTGTGTAGGTATTGATACTCCAGACTTTCTGATCAAGAGATCTTCCGTATGCAGCAACACAATCCGTGCTGACAAAACACCAAATCGTAACAAAAACTGTATGCTTTTGTTCGCACCCAGGAACCCCTAAGACCCGTGTGGGGAATTTATTTTTCTGAGATCGACAAACACCTTTCCAACATCTTCAGCTGCCCCAAAATAAGGCAAGGATAAAAAGCAATGTAGAGAGCTTTATGCATTTTAATAGCCCTGCTCTCAAACCATGCTTGTTTTCAATGCTTTAGTAAACCCACATTTCACAGGGTCATAGCAGGCTCCCAGCAGTGCTCTTTGCTGAGGCCAATCTCTTGATAACTAAGCCATAACCAAGGGCAGAGAAGGAAGGGTTAGATGATCCAGGTAATGGACTGTTTATTTTACAAGAAGTAGCTGGATGCTTTGCCTTGTGTAGCTTGGCAAAGACAGAGACTGAGAGGGGATACGATTACTATCTACAAATACATCAAAGGAATAAAGGCTGAGGAGGGAGGGGAGCTGCTCAAGAACAATACTGGCATGAGAGTTTAAGAGTATAAACTGGCCATAAATAAAATATGGAGCAGAAATCATAAAGTTTATCTTACAAAATACTTTCCAATTAGAACAGTGGGGGCAAAACCTTTAAACTGTCTTCATCTGCTTTTATAACCCCGTCAGCCTGGCACCCACCAGTGTCCTTGCACAGCGAGGAACACAAAAATAGGAAGGCAGACTGAGAAACAAGCAGCTCTGAGATAAGCTGGCTCGTTATTTCTTTCTGGAAGATACCACGTTGCCGGGCAGACAACAGCAAGGCAACACTTGCTTACCCCACAGCAAGAGCAGAATTAAGACCCCAGTAAGAGGGCGCCTACGCGCACAGAGAGAACGCGACTTCCAGCTTAAGGCGGCCTCGTCTCTCCATCGCCCCGGACCTGTCGGGACAACAGCCCAAGGACTTGCGCGTGCCCTTCCACACGGCCACATCTACGTGCCAGGGCGGAAAATCCCAAGAAGTTTGGGACACGGGAGTCGGGGTCGGGAGCGGGGGGGGCAGAGGAGGTTATTCCGCACTCGGCCACTGGATGTCGCCAGTGACCGTCGCCCGGAGCGGCTCAGTCGCGATTCCCATCACAGCACTTTTTTTTATCACACCTTTACATTCCTCCACCACGATTACTCGGTTACGATCAGCTAATTGTCTCCTTAACGGAGCGGCATCCAAGGAAACAAACAAAAAAAAACAACAAAAAACAACAACAACAACAAAAAAATCAATCTGGAGTGCGAGGCAGAGGATAAACACCCAGCCTGGAGTACTGCAAGGCACGTTATTAAGGTACCGATTTTTTTCTCATCGTTTTAAAAGCCTCCGTTCCTCAAATCAGACCATTAATCAAAAAAATCGCAGCCTTCACTTAGAACTGTATAGCACCAAAAAATTAAGAAGGAAAAAACCCAGCCAAATTCAGCTATCGCAACTTTTCTTTCTGATCTGTCAGAGTTCAAAAACATAACACACGTTCTTTTTGGAAGTCTCATTTTGTGACTCCAATTGAGAGCTTTTTATCTTTCAGACTTCATGATAATGCAAGATTAGGCTCATGTTTCCATGCAATGCACACATAAACCTACAGGGAACAACTGAGTTTTGTGTGTTTGTATTTGCTCTTTTAGCATCCAGCAACTCAAAAAAAAACCCAGTCCAAAAAACTCAATAGTAAATTTTCCCAGGGAGGAGGGGTGAACAAACCCAACAACTACAAAACCCTTCCCCTTCTCAATCTCACATCTGGCTGCTCTAAACATTCCTGAAGCAGGAACATCCAATCCATATACCTGGTAACAGTTACCAAAGACATGAAACCACTAGGACTAATTTTTTCCTTAAATCTGTTTTTCTCCCTTTCATAACTGAGTCATGAACTTCCTTAGATATTCTGACAGACATTGAATAAACTAAAATTAACTCCTTTTACAACAAAAAACTCCTTTGTAAACCACATGAAATCCCGAGTAAGTCAGGACTGCTAGTTAAAGACCTGTGTGTTTCTAAACAAGAATTTTTGCTTTCACAACTCTCGCCTTGTCCCTTCTGATTGCACAAAGAAGTAATAACACTTAATTCCAGCTTTCTCAGGCATTCCCATGGCAACAAAGATACACAAATTATTATTATGAAAAGATTCTCAAATTATGGAAGAGTGAGCAATATAGGAAGCGTCCCATTCCAGGTACTGCCAGCATATAATTCCTTCCAGCAAGCAGTTTGCCAATTTTAGTTAAATGCTTGCTTGTCTTCTCACCAATTTCCCTGCTCAGCAATTGAGTAGCACTTTTGCATCTTATTTTTAACAAGACTTGAAATAACAGGCGGGGGGGGGAAAGAAATACCTCTGTAGTTATGACTAGATGCAGAGAGAGGTGCAGGTCAGAAGTTGTTTAACAACTAAAAATACAAAAAAAAACCAAAAAAAAAAGAGAAAAAAAAAGAGAGTAAAATTCCACTGAAGAAAAAAGAAATTGCAAGAAAGGTTATTAACAATATAGAAAAACAATCATTGTACTTTAAAGCTAATTTTGGTTTTCAATCAGTTAGTTTAATACTGCACAAGAACTATGAGTGTTTTAATGCACCTGTTTTTTCACAGATAAGATTCAGTTGCTTTATTAAACAAAGGATTTCTGGAACCCTTTAGTTTTGATCATTCATTAAGTTTTTATTTAGTTGGCAAACTAGAGAATTAAAGAAAAATAGAAGGCCACAGTGCAGACATCTAAAACAAGTCTCAAAGAGCAAAACAATAGGGTTTAACAGGGTTTAGGTTTTAGACACTTTCACTCCTCTATCTGCTGCAAATTTAGTCTTGAAACAAAACACTAAGGTCACCTCAACCACATTTTTCAACAGTACAAAAAGTGTGATAAAAACTATTAATGACAACCTGGTAATATTGACGATCTGCAAGAGGTGCCATCTGATAAATGTAAAAAGTGGAGATAAATTTATGTCTGTAAAGGGTATAAACAGCAGTACAGATAGTTTATGTTGCAAAGGAGATCTGACTAGATGACGTAATGGTCCTTTTGGACTTTAACGCCTGACATAAGAAACAGAATAAAAATGTATGAGACGGAACAGTTCGTAGGAAAACATGAACTTGTTAAAATGAACAGCTTGCACAACATTTGCTTCCTGACACTACTTGCAAAATATTTTGACTTTTGAAAAGACTCAAATATCCTGCAGGACAAAGAAACAGGACAGAGAACACATTCTATGCTGGGACCTTCAGAGCAGCCTAATGGAATTACTCAGAATTTGTCCTGCAATTTCAGCACGATTTTCCCAGAGCTACAGATTGGCTTAAGTTCTTCTTCCAGTGAGCTGCCCACCTCCATCTCCTGCTTTGTTCCCACTGAAATATTTTGTTAAAACTTGCATCAAAATATCAGCTAAGGCAAAAATACATCATAGAAACAATCAATCCTAACTACTTCAATTTAACTTGAGGGCAGTGTTTTGGCATCAGACATCCTCTGCTCACAGTCTGAAGCTTTATCTACCAAGGAAACCATCTTCTCTATACTATTTCCCAGCCCCTCTGCCTCCCATTTACTGTGGAAGCCAATAAATACTCCCTAGTCAGTCACGTCCACAAGTTATCTCCACATATATTTAACTAACCTAAAATAAATGCAGGAGGAAATAAGAGAAGAAAATGCACCAGCAACAATTCATGTAACCCTTGGGTTAAAGGAAGAGACAGTACAGGAACATAAGAAGGGGAAGAGCTGAGGGAGAAGTGGGTAGTGGGTCAGGCTGAAGTCTGAGGAGGTCAAAGGTATGGTTGAAGCTGAACTTCCTAACACCACATGGCTACAGGCAATCCACTCTTTTCCTGCCTTTCTTATGTCCTCCACCATCCACCCTGCACCTAAACTGCTTTCAAGTCCCAAAGCACAGTCATCTCCAAAACCTGGCCTTGCCAAGTCTCCAATTCACATCTCAATACTCTTTTTTGATGTCTTGTGAGAAGCTGAGCCACACAGAAAACGTCTTTTCACTCACCCAATAAAACAAAGTCTAAGATGTCTGCACAGGCAATTTGGTATCAACACAGTTGGTCAGCACGGTAGAGCTGATCTCCCTTAGCTTTGCTTTTTCCCCCAACCCCATAAAAGCTGAGAATCCCATTATTTGTATAATTCCAGTAAAAGCAGAACAAAGCTGCAGAACCCAGCCAGGAAGTGCTGCCAGCACGTAACAACCATCTGGTTTTACACGAGGCCTCCCACGCAGTCAGGTACAGAACAGATCCTCGGGCTGCTCAGCAAAGGGCTCTCGTCCTCAGGCCTGATGCAGTGAAAGAAAAAAACATTTTAAGGAAAAGAAAAAGAAAGAAAAAGAAGCTGGGAGAATTGGGATTGTTCAGCCTGGAGAAGAGAAGACTTTAGTGTGGCCTAATCGCAGCCTTCCAGTACCTGAAGGGAGCCTACAAGAAACATGGAGAGGAACTGGAGTGACAAGACAAGGGGGAATGTCTTCAAACTGGCAGAGGGCAGTAGTTTCTCTAACTACTTTTTTACTCAAAAGTTTCTTTTCACTTTTTTCCAAAGGGAAAAAAATGACCAAGCAAAAACCCCCACCAAACAAAAAACCCAACCCAAAACTTTATTTTTCTCCTAACCTTTTCCAGATCTGTTAGTTCTTTTGTTTTAGACTGTTACTCTTATTAATAAAGATCCCCACCTTCACCAAACCCAGGTGAGGTCAGCTGGTACTTCCTCATACACATATTTTATTGAATCACAAAATCATTAAGGTTGGAAATGACCTTTATGATCATTGAGTCCAACTAATAACCCAGGACTGCCGCGCCCACCACATCTACGTGGTTTTTGAGCACCTCCAGGGAGGGTGACTCCACCGCCTCCCTGGGCACCCTTTTAGTGAACAGATTTTCCCTGATATCTGATCTAAACCTCCCCTGGTGCAACTTGAGACCATTTCCTCTCATCCTGTCACTTGTTACCTGGGAGAAGAGCCCGACCCCCACTTGGCTACACCGTCCTTTCAGGGAGTTATAGAGGTCGATGAGGTTCCCCCCGAGCCTCCTCCAGGCTAAACACTCCAGTTCCCTCAGCTGCTCCTCATCAGACTTATTGGCCAAAACAGTCCTGACTTTAACCCTGACAGCCTCTAATTGCCCTGTCATTCTAATCTGTTGTGCCTGTGATATTAGCAATACACTGACCCAATCCGCATGCCAGGATCAATCCCAGCCCGCTCTGTCCCACACACAGCATCAAAGCCGGGGACGAAAGGGTAACCAAGCCAGTGCCCGCCCTCCATCCCCAGCCCGGAGTGCCCTTCTTTTGGGAGCAAAGCTCCCAAACTTCGCCGAGTATCGGGATAAGCTCACGGAGCGAGTGGAGTGCTCCGATTCACACCTCACCAGAGACACAGCACAGCGCGTCAGCAAAGCCACAGACGCTCCAGCTCAGCCTGACGGGGAAAGAGATGGCAGCGCTGAGGGCTGGCAGCTCACCCAGAGATGCCCAGACACGATGTCCTTATCCCGCTGTCCCTTACCCAGGGCCCCTGCCACTGCAGCCCGTCAGGGAATCCTTGTCCCGGGATCCTCGTCCAGCCTCCTCAATGATCCTTACGTGGGGTCCCTGTGCTGGTGTCCCCAGTGTTCCTTACCCGGGTCCCTGTGCCGGTGTCCCCAGTGTTCCTTACCCGGGTCCCTGTGCCGGTGTCCCCAGTGTTCCTTACACGGGATCCCTACCCTGCTCTGTCCAGAAGGTCCTTGTCCCTGTGTCCCCAGTGTTCCTTACCCGGGATCCTTATCCCGGTCTCTTCAGGGGGCCCCTGTCCGGTGTCCCCAGTGTTCCTTACCGGGATCCTTATCCTGGTCTGTCCAGAAGGTCCTTGTCCCTGTGTCCCCAGTGTTCCTTAACGAGATCCTTATCCCGGTATCTGCAGGTGCCCCCCGTCCCTCTCCCCCAGAGCCGCTCCAGCCATCACCGCGTGCGCGCCCCGCAAGCCCCGCCCCTCGCGCCCTCCCCGCCACCCCATTGGTCGCTCCGCCCGCCATCTTCCCTCTCTGGTGACCCGCAGAAAGGGGATTGGTGTAGGCTGATGAGGGGGCGTGGCTCAACGGCAATTGCCGCGTTCTGATTGGTCCCCGCGGGGAAGCACCGCCCCACAGCGCCTCACGGCGGAGTGGAGGAGGAGCCGCCATTTGCGGCGCCCGGCGGTGACGGCGCGGGGCGTCAGAGCCGGGGGGTGTCAGCGCCCGGGGTGAGAGGGCGGGGAGGGACCTGCATGGCCTGGTGGCCGGAGTTCTGCCTGCGCTCGCACCTGCCCTTGGTTCGCTGGCACCGTGCGAGCCTCGCCAAGAGAACGGTGTCACGCTGGGCGGAGCGGAGTTAAGTCACCCAAGGGACAGCGAGAAAACGGGCAGTTTGCTCCAGGGCACATGGGATCGGATGTGGTCAGCGGGACTAGCGGCTGAATTTCCCTTTACAGTTTATTAGCAGCAGCTGACGCTGTCGGCGGTACCTGTGGAGAGGCAGGTCCAGGAGCTGTGCGGCGGTGCCACATGGAGCTGCATCCTCCAGGAAAGCAGCAACACAGAAGGATTATTTCCTGTGAGGGACCCAGAAAAGGAAAGGTTAATTGGGTTTCCTTTTCCTTCACCTTGCTGTTACATTTTCCCAGACCCTCATTTTTATCAATTAAAGTTCCAAACAGTACTTTTTTCCTTTTTTTTTGCACTTACCATTTAATAGGCTGACACATCCAGGCTATTAGAAGAACAGCATAATTGACATTTGCTTCTTTTAACGTTTTATTTAATACTGCCCCAAGTTTTATAATTCAGAATTCCTTGTGCTGCTCTGAATTTACTGTTCAGCACTGACAAGTACTGCATTAGCCCATAATCTCAGGTGGATGTTATTCAGTGATAAAAATAATTTGTACCTTTATTTTTGTACTGGTTCAAATTACATTTGTGGTCTTTTCTGATAAATGCTGTAAGTTGAGATAAATAATACTATCAATATTGATTCAAATATTTCTTGAAATTAGTTAACATTTCCGCTGGCATTTTTTAAACTAAAATCTAAACATTTGAGGTGAGTATGTATTTTTCTAGCAGGATAAAAAAGAGCTTTATCTAAACCCACAGATGTGGTCAAATCACAAGGACAATACCACAGAGCAGTGTGAAAACCACAGCTTGTACCTCAGTTTAATGGCCACCCTAAAGCAGAAAGTCAATCAAAAGATACTTCAACGTACTGACAATTTCAGTTGCCTGCCACTAGTACGGTGCAAAATTTTAATTAGTTCTACATGCTCCAGTATATCTACTGTTATTTTTATTACTTCTATTTATGTAGGTACATAAACAACGTATGTATTTATGTTCTTGCCAGCACCGTCATCTTTCTGTGTGTAGAGATTACCCTTCTCTGTGATCGCTCTGCAATACTGTGAGAGTGACAACTTGTATGTCACAGTTGCATTGATAATTTAACTCGTCTCAGCTTAAAGTCTCCTCCTTAAATAGTTTATTAGAACCAGATATTTGTATTTGTGACGAGTCAGAGGTGCACAGGTCACTGAACACTTTAGCCAAGCAGGTATCACCCAGGACAGACCAATCCACCAACTGCCATCAAAAAGTGCCCCTTTTTTTTGTTTATTTTGGCTTCTTAACAATTATTTGGGGGCCATTTTTTTCCTGCATGGTGCACTGAACGTAGAAAAACATCTAAGCACATGACATCAAAGCACAAATCCCCAAATCCCACACTTGGTGTTTTCACAGTAAATACCTTCCCTCATTGTGAAGTCTGATCCCACTGGAGCTGTCACCCAGCACTAATCTCTGCTCACACCAGTGACAGTCATTCTGAAGATTTCCAAACAGGGGGCATGTGATTTCACTGAAGACACAAAATGCACTATTAGACTGTATTGCAAATGTCAAAATTACAATAATAACTTCAGTTATTAGCTTTTCATCTGAGTCCCCCAGGGCTGTCGGTGTTGCCACAAATTCATCAAATACCTTCTGTTCGTTGTTCACGTGGTAAAAACAGCTGCAAGATCCACTGGAATGACACAGTTGTCCAGCACTCCCCGCTGAACCCAGCTGTATTAACAGGAAGTACCATTATTTCTTGGTAGCACATCAGCACTGCTGAGTCACAGGGTATCACTGCAAAGTTCACCACAGGAAGTGCACAGCAGATACTCCCCGAGATCACTTAGAACTCTTGACAATTACTTCACAGACATAAAAAGGTATTTTGACAAAGGAATCTTTAAGAGCCTCACCTTAAAAGAAAGAGAAGTAGTCTAAACAAATCTGAGCGTCAGTGCCATGTACTCTAGGACTGAGGTCAAAAAACAGCAAGTTGCCTGGAATGAGAATTTTTTGCCACCGTGTTTGCACAATTTGTGACACAACTGTCCCTGGGTATAGCCAGCAAGTCCTGCATGCTGCCATAATGCACCACAAATATTTTCTGCATCTTGTTTTCCTTCAATGTTTTTTTTTGGCTTGGGTTGCACTGTGTGAGGTACAGGTCACTGAGAGGACTTTCTTCTCTCCCCCCTGCACCCCCAGCAAAGTTAAAATAAAGCGAGGGGGAATGGAAGAGGCATTATTTTAGAGTCATGTACTACACAAAGCAAAGAAATACATTAAGGTAGCTAGATGTAGCTGAAATTACTTTTTGTAAGATGCCCCTTCATAAGTAATGTTCGTAGGGCTTGATAATCCTCAGTGATGCTCGTTACAGTTTTAACTATTCAGTTTAAGACTATCAAATCAAGCAGTTGTACTCTAATTACTTGGCTACCTATCTAGCGTGTCAAAGCTAGTTTTGTGGCAGCGTATTTTGGCCACCAACTTTTACAGTGTAACAATGTGTAATTAGCCCATATGTGCATGTAGACAAAATGTTACATACCACGGATCAATAAACATAATTCCATCAGCAGATTCCTGCTGCTGAAGCAGTAGAAGGTAATGTGCTTTGCTGGAGAAAGGGGTTTATTTTGAATATCTTTATAAGGTTCAGCTCATTGGTTTGACTTTCAGTTCTCATCTCTTTGTTGGGGATTAGGGGGACAGAGAGTTGGAAAATCTCTCTCAATCTTTTTTTTGCATTTCTATCTGCAGACCTTGAAACAAAATGAGGCAAATTTATTATGACTGATGATTATCAAGTTTCTGGATTTATAGAAGGTACTTTAATGCTTAATTGCCTCTTAGTGCTGAAAAAGCATTTAATAAACCAAAATCAAAGGCTCATTTAAATTATATACTCTAATTAGACAGCACAGTAAAAAGAAGTTTTGATTGCAAAGTCAACCTTTTGAGTAAGGGCACCATTTTTTAGGTCAGCGCAGAGTTAACAGTGCCTAACTTCAAAACCTAAGCTACCTTCCTGCATCCTGCAGTAGAAGAGCTGTTGCCATCAGCCCTTTGCTGCAGCAGTTCTCAGTTTTAGCAATGCTGCTGCTGGTAGCAGTGCTCACAGTTTCCCATGACCTGCACAGGGTGCCAGGTTAAGATTTTATGTTTGATCCTGTTGAAAGCAAAAAACTGGGCCAGGCACCGTGAGCTCTTCCTCAGCCTCCCCAGCTGTTTCCTTTAGCTATTCCTAAGGCTGAATGGATATTTCAGGCATGGTTCAGGCGGGAAAACAGACTGCAGACAAGTATTTGTTTTCCTGGCTGTCCTCATTACCTGAAGACCCCTGCTAGGGCTGTATGTGTTTAGATTTGGGGTTTAACTGGCAATTTTGTTAGTGGCAAGAATTCCTGATTCCTCCCTGAAGCGGAAAGACCAAACTGGACACTACAGCAGGACCCTTCCTACCACCTGTGGGGTAGCAGAGGGCACCCAAAGAGCACGTTTCACTCAACACATTGCCAGTTCTTTTTGTATCTGTACAGAGGTGAAAGAGGAGAGCCGAGCCTGAGCCATTCCCCTTCTTCCTGCCTTTTCCCAAGAACCTCAGCCAACCACCACATGTGAGGTTCCCGAATACAACAGGCGTGTTACAAAGCAGCTCAATCTGCTACATACTGACTTTCGGGAGGCAAGTTCCTCAGAGAGTGGGTCTGTCAGTCTCCACACACCGTGCACTTTTTCGCTGGGAAGGTACCATCTTCAATTTTGCTTTGAGGTCTGGTCTTCTAACCCCAACTGAAACTGGCTGAGACCAAGATCAGTTAAAGAAAACTGTCCCCCCAAAAGTCCAAGCTCATGGGAGAGAGAAGTACTAGGCCAACAGACCAGATACATATTTCAGAACTGCTGTTCATACAGTGTTTACGTAACTACTGAAGTGGCTTACAAATAATATACAAACTCTGAAACAGACGTTTATTTGCATTGACAAGAAGGAAAACTCAGCAACCAGATGTTTAAAAGAGGTTTCAGGCAGGCCGCTGAAGTGAAAAGAGTCAAACCTGACCACAAGCATTTTTAATTTTAACTACACATTAGTGAGGTTAGTCAGCTTGAAGTCCAGAAACGCCAGTACTGACACACAGCCAACGCATCAGGAAAGAACTGAACTGCTGCTGCAAGGCAAGCACAGTGCAATGCTAATTACCATCGGTATGAAATCAGTCTGAATGCCAGACCTGTTGACTCTGTGCTTTCACCACCGTCTTAAAGATATTGGCAACTTTCGTGCCTTCAAACCTTATTAAAAATGATCAGAGAAAGCATTACGTCCTATATACATCAGCTCAGAGAAAATATTCCAGCTCTTAAAGCAGAAAGTGTCAATTTGAGTGAAAGCTTTATTTCATTTATAGTTGCAGCATCTGCAGCCGATCCACTGGAGTCCACAGCAATGCCCACTGAGCAATCAGGAGCCATCACAGCATGAATAATGCTGTAAACAGTAAATCCCCCAAACCAAATGATTAAAGTACCTGCTGCATACAGTGGAGCATAGCTGACAGCCTCTCTGAATTTTCAGTTTAAAAAAATCTTTACAAGTTAGTAGAAATCTGGGTCATCATGTTCTGGAATGTAATCATTCTGTACGAGGCAAACATGATTACATCCCTTTGCCTAACAGCATGAGGTAAGCTATTGCAAAGGAACTCTTCATCACAGGCATTATTTTGGCCATCTTCCCAAGGCAGTTGTGGATTTGATTAGCCACCAGGACTGAACTCTCCACAGCAGGAATTACCACCCACATATGGATACCGGCATACCAGGAGAGATGATCAAACACACGATGGGTTAAATAATTCAGGGGAATTTTTTCTCTCTAACTGATATGGAAGCAGAATACGCCTTCTGCTTATGCTTGCTAAGCTACCACGTCAAATCAGCCTTACACTTGTAAGGGGAAAAGAACTTTCAGGAAACAAACTTTTGAGTTTGTGGGTGGATTCAAAGCCCAAAACAAACCCCAGTCTGGGACCACCTGCAACCAAACTGAGTTAGAATTAGTACAGGTGATGGACTGTTCTCCAGCTCCCAAAACAGATAACCACGAGAAAGTGCTAGTTCCGGAAAGGGAAGGCAGGGTCACAACATCAGAGGCACATCAAAGCAAGCCTACCACCCATACATCCAAACCACACCACCTGTAAACCAAGTATTTGCCACACCATCCAGACAAGTTATTGCATGAGGTCAGAATATGCCACTTGTATGGAGCCTGAGCATTCAGTTAAGTCAATAGTAAAATGTGTAATAAATATCTGACAACTAAAGGAGTGATAAGAAAACCCTTCAGAAAAGAAAAACAAGTTTCTCCACATCCATCTGTTCTTCACAGACTAAAGCTCTATTAAAAAAAATAAAAAGGAGGAAGGGACAATTCCCAGTGCACTGCAGGTTTAAGCTTTTGGGCAGGAACTTACTTTTACCTTCTGCAAAGTAATTATCAAGTAAAAAGTCAAATCAAATTAGACAATCTATATGCAAATCAGAGCTAAACTCATTACAGATTATTTTTACCTGTAAAGGTTTATACAGTTCTCCTCTATCACTTTCTCTCTTGTGATCTAAAAGTCTTGTGGAAAGAGCAATAAACAATACACAACTGAGGAAGATCCAAATCTCAGGTCTATGGAGACTTAGTTATCAGTAATATTTGGCCAGGAGGGACTGATCAGAAGAGTTTCAGTCACCTTTCTGGTTTCAGTTCATGGCACAAACTAGAACTGCCAAGAGTCTATCAATTAAGCTCCATCAGCTGTTTAAGCAGAAGAGGAATGTTTAGCCCAAATCCCTTCAAAATTATTTAGAATGAAGAATTACAAAGACCAAGCATATATGAGTCATTTTATAAAGAAAGGGACTGAAGATTCGCTTTAGAAACAAGGACCTAACTATAAAGACTTAGAATAAACCTTTGTTTCCTCAGCAAAGATCATAAACAATTACAAAATATCAGTGGAATGAGAAATAGAATCTCACCAAAGAGGTGTGATTTAATTACATTTGCTGAGGTTTCCATCATGTACTATTTTTTTGAGGTTGTCCTTTCTGGGGCTCCTTGAGTGATTTTGGTTTGGTTTTGTCTCAGCATCTGCAAAGTTATCTTGAAAATCAGAACTAATAACAAACAGGTCCTTGGAATTAGCATCCTGGTTATCTACATTTCTGACAGCTCTACAAAAAGACAAAAAGGTCTTGCCAGGCCAAAAAAAAAAAAAAAAAAAAAACCTCCCCAAGTTCCAGATTTTCTGAGCATGAAGGATTAGTTCTTACCTTATGTAAAAAGTGCAAAAAGTACAATTCTGTGCACTAGTGCCACATAAATCTTTCCATTTAGCAAAACAAGGAGGAACACTGTGCAGTGCCCAACAAATGGATCTGCAGTGGCCTCACAGATTCCTTTCAAGGGGCAGTTCCACCTCCTCTGGTGTGTTCTGCAATACCTTTCACATACATCACTCAGCTGCTCAGACTTCCTCCTCACTGGCTGTTGAACAACTGCAGGAAGACAGGAAGCAAGAGTTGTGCTCACTAACGTTTTTTGCTACACTTCGCCAAGTAACTTAAGACTTCTTAAAGTTAATGCAAATATACAAATGAACTAACACGTTCTCATGCTTGCGTATCACACAGCAGTTAAAGCATCTTGGAACCAGGTAAAACAAAATCCATAGCGTTTGGGATTAATATTATTCTTCAGCTTGCCTGCTTTCCTAAGAAACAAAGCTCAGGCAAATACACTGCCCGCATACATTCCATGAAAATGAAAAAAAAAAAAAAGATACCCACAGCTGGCTGATTTTCAGAGCAGATTTGGGAGGTGAGCAGAAGTTACTGCAATGTGATCCCGCAGGATACAAATTGTGTGGCTGTTTTCTGAGAGGAAATAAGAACTGGGCTATCTCATTACACTGACCTCGCAGTGCAAGCCAAGGCAGCCATCAGGTATCTGCTGGAAACCCGAACTTCAGGAGTGCCAGAACTTGTGAAACTGCTTCTTCCCCACAACAGGCTCTTCCTAGAGAGCAAGTCTCCTGTCAGGGTAAGAGATGCTTCCACACTCATTTATGAGCACACAACAAGTGATAAAACTTCAATCTCTGTATACAGTTTGATCAATAGCTTGGGTTGGCTTTTAATATATCAAATTAAGCAGTCCAGATTTTAAGGCAGTGAAAAGAAACTTCTCATTTCAGTATTTCCTTATTATTTTTTCCTTAAGCTTTTGCCTCTAAAGCCCACAACTTACAAGACAATATTGTTATAACAATTACTGCTATATGCTAATATGAATGTAAGGTTTCTTGTGATCGGTGTTCTACACCTGTGGTATGTGTCCAACCACGTGTCCCTGAGCACTGGGAGGAATGAAGACAGCGGAACACAACGGAATCCAACAGTATTTTATTACCCACTCATTGCAGATGAAGTTAAACACTTCAGTTACCAGTCAACACGAGTTTAAATATTAGTTGACAACTGCAGAAAGTGTACAATGAGTACAAAATCATTAACCATAGTGTAACAAAAAGTTCCAATGTACTGATGTTTAAAACATCAGCTGTACACTTATTATACAGAAACCATTATATGATCATCAGCTAACTTGGGGCTTGCATCTGAAAGCTGGTGGTGAGGTTGTTTTACTGAAGTTCTCCAAGAGGTTGAGAGATTGGGTTACAACTGCATTATTTCCCCAAAATACTACTAACATACAGCCTTACCTTATACAGACAAAGCCGGTTTCTATTTTATCAACACTTCCTTTTATCAGGGAATGCAGTAACAAGAAAAAAAAAATCTATACATAAAAAAAATTAACTCCAATACACAATATATTATATATATCTATATTGTACTACAGATTTCATATAAATCAAGTAGAGGCCAAATTTTGGCATCAGTTTTAAGTGCATTAAGTTTAATACAAAATCCCCCTCAGTCTCTGCTCTTACTGTTCACGTTACTTGTTCCTGAACTGATCTTTATCAGGTTTGATACTTTGGCCATCTAGAGTTTTCTTAGGATCTAATTTCCATCTCAGCAACATCACCCTTGTCTTTCATTACACTAACAAAAATATGCTTGTGAGAAAACTTAGTGACTAATTTAGTCAAAGTTTAGTGACTAATAAAATTCTCCAACTTGATGGGAATTCTTATTTACATTTACTGGTCAATATCTTTAAGGTAGTATTATCCCATGTACCCTTTATTCTCCTTTGATCCTACAGGAACAGTTCCTGATCATGCACATACTGCTTTGCTTTGTTAGATGGACTCTTACCAACATGCAAATTATTTCTAGTGCAGAATGGAGTGCAAAGATATTTTTCTAATGCATGGTTAAATGTGCTTCAAATCCAGCATCACTTTTTAGAGAACACCTAAAGAGCTGTATCTTCTCTGCCACACAATTTCATATTTTGTTTCCAAATTCAGCTTTGTTTCCCTTGGTTTAAGGAAGTATTGTAAGAAGAAAAACAGCATTAGTGACCCACTTCATCTATCATTTTGACAAAGATGGTACTTAGAATAAAATTTAAAAACAGGCTTATATTTTTTTTTCTGAAACCAAAAGGCCACTCAAGCTTTCCAGTGGAATAAAGTTCTGCCATGAAGTCATTCATTGTGACTGCCTCCCACAAAAAGTTTCAGTTTCCTCAAACTTGTTTGTAGAATACAGAAACAAATTGTATAACCCACAAACATTCTACCTTTGACCAAAAAAAACACCCAAGAATCAGTTACAGTAAGTTGAGTCACAATACCCCAATAAATCAATTGTTCGGTCATCACTTTATCTACTGACACTGTTCTGGGGTCTCGTCATTCACACGGTTCTGGTACAGAGAGGGAAGCATCAGTTAAGTGTTACAAATGTGCAACCAGTTCCAGCAACTGAGAAATGGTTTCCAAGTTAAGCCCTTTAAAAGTCTTGTAAAAACGGGGCTAAGTGTGATTTTAGCAAGAACAATCTCTCAGACCTCAAAAGCAAGGCTGTCACACCTTAGAAGGGAAGTCACTTCACACGCTGATGTCTGCACACAGGTCAGAGCATGGACTTGTCCTTCAGGGGTCATTCTCAGTGTAATATGAAAGGAACCAGGTGCAAAACTTTGAGTAAAGTTAACAGGAGCTCGACAGCAATGCCCCTTCATACCACTCAATTACTTAACATCATCTGTATTCTAAATGAAAAATCTCAATTTTGTATTGAGAAAGCAAATACTGAAACAGAAACAACTTTTAGCACAACAGATGTATTTACTTACAGCATGCAAGGTTTGTTTTTATGCATTTTTGCAGCTAACAGCCACTAACAGCCCTTAAGTATTTACAAGTTCAAAATTACAATCTTCACATAAGTAGCAATTGCTTACAAAAGTTCTGGACATTCCCTTGGAAGTAAGCAAGAAATGGAGTAAAAAACCGCTGAGAGCAGTAATAAAAATTAAAAAAAAAAAAAGAAAGCAAAGCAAAACATAATAGCTTCTAATATCCAGACAATGTAACACTGTTCTGGTAAGAAAAAAAATAAACAACACAAAAGCCATGTATCACATTTAGAGATGCCATTTTATAAAGAAATGCATCTTTATGGTGGTTCGTGGGGTTTTTTTGGAGAAAAGCTGTACATAACCTTCAAAAAACTGCAAGCAAATAAACAAAACACAACTCCCTTTGGTTTGCCAATTTACCTCTAAGTAGCTTCTCCACCTCCCACCTTGCCCCACGGTTTCAAGGTGAGCAGAGACTGAACAGCTTCACAGGTGATCACACAGGAGAAAGATGCTTCAATCAACCCCAGCTCGTGGTACAGGTCACAAGTTATCACTTTTCCATAAACGTGAAGCTTTTTTCAAAATAATAGATTCTAAAACTCACCCAGGGTGCAACGCTCAGTGCTGACTGAGGGCCAGGCCAGGAAAAAATCCTGCTCCTTTATTTATGGCAGTCTAAGGCTAATTTGAGTCCCCTCAGCCTCTTGGAAAACAGATTTTATGCCAAATCACTCTCTACCTGCCTGTTGGTATAAAGTTTTATTTCATACAGTAATTAAATAAGATGAATTTAACTCGTAGCTTTTTGTAGTAAATGTGCATTTTCATCTGCTTCTATAAAGTAGAATTTCTCTCCTTACAAGACTGTACATCCTGGAATGGAGGGAATTCCCTAGCAGTGACATGGAATATGTTTTTGCACTACTTCATGAAGGGTTTCAAGCATATTGTTCTTCTGTAAAGACATCTAACTACCTTTTAAAGCTATGTTAAATTTTTTTTATAAACCATTTGGTACCAGCTGATGCTCATACTAGAAACATTTTTCATGTTCAACTCTAGGAATAGGTTAGGGCAAAAAGTGCTCCAGTTTTACCTGCTGCTTTGTTATGCCCAATTCCAAGGAATCTTAGTTTCTCAGTAAACAAAATTATACTAAAATACAAACATCTACGTTGGATTTTTAAGTGTTTGCATTCCTGTGATTCTTTATTCTCTAACAGTATTCATATTGCATGACATTTGTGCTAAACTGCCCTCTCGAGCCTAACCCCTTGTAAAACATGAAAATAGAAGAGTAAAACTTTTTCTCATGTAAACTTCAGTAAAGCAGTTGCAGCCTGAAGAGACAGAGCTGTGAAGGTGCTGCCTAAACACCCTGATGGACATTTCCTGGGGACTAGACTGTGGCACATGGAACGTGACATTTTGAAGTTACTCAGTGTAACGTATAAAAATATAAAGTATATATTCGTGAGTAACAACAGAATAAGCTACAGTGCAATTTTCCTTAGCCTGTTGAAAGCTCTACCTGTGTGTGATCTTTTCCACCCCTCCACAGTACATCTCACGTTCCATTAATACTACAAGAGAGCAAGAACAGAGCTAGAAAAGACAGCTTTAGTTACACTCTATATGCTGTAAACTTGAAGTGTCTACAAGTCCAATATGTACCTTAAAAATTAGCTTTGCTCACTTTTCTGTGCTAGAATTTAAACATTTTTTTTGCTATAAACTATAAAGCTAGGATATTTAAGGAGAATATGCCCTAAACTTCAGAGAAAGCTATCCTATTATTTTCACCAGTCCTCAGACTAATTTAATATAATTGAAACTACAGCACTTTCTCAGGGCTTTAAGCATAAGGCATTTCGTGTACATTCCCCCAGCTGTTTATTTAATGGCTATCTTGGTGTGCAAAGCCAAACCAGTGGAAATCCCACCCTCAAAACCTCGGAAACCAATTTACCTTTTCGTGCACGTTCAGCACTGAACTGCAAAAGAGGAACAGATAGAAAAAAAACAAATGCAGAGACATGCACGGAAACAAGAGAACCATTTTCTACCGGGTAAGGTCTTCTCAGCTACACAAGTCATTCAACACCCCCTCAGCTCTGAATTCCTCAGTTTGAATACATTCATAGCGGCGCATTCGGGATGCACTGGAGAAATGCATCAGAAAAGTTATTTTTCACATCATCTGGTGCCAGTGTACCGTAACCTCGTCTGCTTCAAGCAAAGTGAAGTTAATTTTGTAAATCTTACGTAGGAAGAGTTTGGAGATATGCTCTCCAATGCAAAAAAAAAAAAACAACTAAAACCAAACCCTTCCGATTCCAAATAACGTTTACGAAAAACGTAAGCCTTGCATTCTATCTAATCACCGTATTTCCCAACCAAATGATGCTTTTCCTGAAAAAAAAAAGGAAAAAAAAAAGCATACAATACAAAACTAAGTAATTTGTGTCTGTCACTGAGACAGCGCTTCCTGCAATAACAGTTCCTGACATGGAGAGAACAGATCGGGCAACCCATGAACAAGACAAAATGAAACAGAAATAGGCACATGGAATTACAGTTGAAGGGTCATATTCTACTCATCACTGGAAAAAGGATCATGAAAAGCTGTAAAATTTAGATATGCACAAACAGTTCATGCATTGACCATACTGTCTTGACTGCTCACAGTCTGTCAATCAGAATGATTACAAATTTAATTTGACCTTTACATTGTCTTATAGCTATCTAAACTGGGTAAAAGTGATTATCACCTTTAAATATAGTATGTTAATGCATAAAAATACATATATTTTCTAGAATAAGGATTACATTTTCTAACCAAATACCTAAAAGCCGTGGTCCTTCTAGATTAGTTTGGAATAATAAGTGAAGCCCATTTCTTTGCAGAATGGGGTGTTTTTATTGTTTATATGTTTAAATAATTTTGAATATCTGTCCACTGTATAAACAATCTCCAGAAAAATATATCCTCTTCCAGTAACTTACAATACACATTAAAAATACTTACAAAAGGGATTATTGTTCATTTATAACATCTTGAGCTCACGGGCACAATTTTTGGGCCATTTCATTACTCAAATTTGATCAGGCAAAACTGAATATTCCGGTTAACTTGGCAGCAACACGGACAATCCAACATTGCAAAATATCTGCCTAATTATGTAAGATTTTAAATAAAATTAGGCATTTTTACATCACAGTATATATGGCATTTCTTAGTTTAGCAACAGAAAGGCACAGTTATTAAACCACGAAATACAGTACCTGAATTATAGATACTCTAGTGATACCTACCAATGCTAATCCAGACATTTTACTCTGTAGAAGGGGCTAAAGAAAAAGGCTTCTGCTTGTTTATTTAGAAAAATTCAACCTCATTACAAGTTTGGTCCGTTAGAAATACCTATTAGCTGAAACATCTTGAAGCAGGACTCCAGGAAAGAAGAGAAGAAAGCAAATTTAGCAGTCTATGGTCCAACAACTTGAGTAAATTATCGTGAAATGGCAAACAGATGATGAATGGAGCCTTCTGATTAGTTGTCAGACATACCTGTTAAAGTGTCAGTGTACACAGGTACAGGCTGACAGACATCCCAGATACATTCACTGCATCACACACACACACAGACTTTGTTACAGCAATAAGTCTAGACACAGCATTTACAGAGTTCAGCACCTCTCCTGGTCTGATACTTGACTGCTGGCCCAACATCATCCCCAGAGACGTGCAAAGCCCTCTAAATGCTTTGCCTGCTTTGTATTGCTGTTAACGTGAAGACCCTGTTAAAGCCAAGCTCGCCGGCCTTCCCGTAGCAAACTAGTGCACCTCTTCAAAAAGCAACTAGCTCTGTTCTCCCTATTTAACGTGCTCAAACCGCATCAAGAAAGACCAATGAAATGGAAGAGGCAAGGAACAATAAACATGAGGGAGAACCCAACCATTCCGTACGTGATATAGCGATAGGGAAGCTCAACTTCCATGCGCTGCCGTGCTTTCCGTACGTCGTCGTGCGGGATGCGAAATATTTTACAGGCCAGCGGAATCGTGGCTTTTTTCATCGCAACTTTTGTTAACAGCAGAACTATCACTCCGATCAACAACCGCAATATGGCTTTTCCAAACACAGTCACGGTGAGAGAGGACAGGGATAAAGGTAAGGTGTGGGGAGGAGGATCCAGCTGGAGGCCCATGATGTAGTTGACGTGAGAGCCGCAGGCCACGCCGGCACCGCAGCCCAGGATCTGAGCCGTGTCTCCCCGCGACGTGCTCCAGGTGTCCAGGGTAAAGGAGAAGATGCCCAGGGCCAAATGGAGACTGATGATAATTAAGGGTGCATATTTGTAAGTCAAGTTGAAGTTATCAATCAGGTCCACAACTGGATGGAAGACAACCAAGATAAGAATAGCATACAGAAACCCAGCAATAACATCCTGTTGAAGAGAAAGACATGGTTTCAGTGTAATAACTATTTTAAAAAATAATTTAAATTACATTAGCAAGAACACAAGCCTAGGTGCTGTAATGCTATAAGTGACTTGTGGATTCCCTTTTTTTTTTTCTAGAAGATAAGGTAAAGAATTGCATTTGATCACCTATTAACAAGCATTTGATCACCTGCATCCTGACCAGATAATGAATGAAGTTACAATCAAACGATCCATAATCAAAGTTGCAGACCTAGACTTTTTACTAAGGCCTGTTGTGACAGGACAAGGGGTGATGGTTTTAAACTAAAAGAGGATAGACTGAGACTAGATGTAAGGGAGGCATTTTTTCAATACGGGTGATGAGGCACTGGCACAAGTTGCCCAGGGAAGTGGTAGATGCCCCATCCCTGGAAACAGTCAAGGTCACGTTGGACAAGGCTCTAAGCAGCCTGGTGTAGTTGAAGATGTCCTTGCTCACTGCAGGAAGGGTTGGACTAGAGGGCCTTGAAAGGCCCAAACCATTCTCTGATTCTTCTATGATTCTGTCTGCTGGCAACAACGGCCCTTGTTCAGGGTCAGGGCATTCCAACCTCCAGCCAGCACAAATCCAGCCTAACTAAATAAATTCTGCCAACTTAAGTTTGCTGAAACAGCTCAACAGTGGATCTCAGTGCTTGGGTGCCAACACACAGGCATGCTGGCAGTCGAGGACCACTGTAGCCAGGCATTAGAACAGCTTCAACTTTCCACTCCGGCTTCAAAATTAACAGTGGGTCAAGAATGGAGAACTGATTCCAACTATCAAAGGAGAGGAAGAGGTAACTTCCATGGCTTCATACTTGATTTTCAGTTTTATTATCGATTTTAAAAGGTCTTTTCTTAGTTAAAAGACCACTCTATTTTTTAATTTAGTGTTAAAATTGTTACTATTGATTAATCACTCAGTGGCGTCGAATTATCCGCAACTTCTGTCACCTTCAGTTGTTAATGAAGAACAAGCACTACACTAAGCCAAGCATTAGAAAGTGGATCCCCTTCATTCCTATGCTTATCAACTCTTCCATATGAGCCAGGAGGTGGGACTTGGATCAGCAGGGTTTGTAGTGCTCCCTTTTCAACGAATCGTTTTATTCACTTCCACTAATCGAATGTTTGATAAAAGCTCTAATTGACTGACATGAACATCAGACTTGCTCATTTCTGAAGCAACCACAACTTCCCGCTCTATTTGCCATCCTATTCCCCCCAAACTCAGGCACCACGGTTGATGTTTATGGCAGGCAACACGTGGTGAACTGTATTCCCTCAAACACCGCAGAGGATTCAGGTGTGAACCCACCCAGTAACCCGGTCTGGTCACTATTCCTTGCACTACTTCGTTCTAAGACATTATGTGTCAGCTGAACTATCAGTCTATCACATCATCCTCCACACAAGTGGTTCTAATTTGGGAAGCCTCCTAATTAGTGATGCAAAAATGCCATGCTCAGTTTTTCTGAGCTGCCTTGTTTTCACATGCTCCCTTCACACTCTGTTCATCTACCAGCTTTCCTACTCCCCACCAAGCTTACTCTTTCCTGTCTGCCAGCTTTTCTCCTTCTAGCACGTGATCCTCAAAAACCATCCTCATTAGCAGTCTTGCATTCCAGTTACTCCTTTGTAGCGTTCTTGTTTTCCCATTTTTACATGGCATACATTTGTGTTTCAGTTTGGGGGTTTTTTAACCTTGTTTAATAAATGAGTTTGTTATTTGGCAATAGAAACTGTGGGAAGTGACACCCCAGGATGCAGTGTGGCTCTCTGAAGTCAATGTGCTTTGAGCAGCTGAGATGGAACCCAAGTGATCATTAACAGCCACTTTCTCATGCTGCAAAATTATTTCTACTCTGTAGAGGAAAATTTAGTCTACACTTCAGAGCAGTCATCAACTTCTGCACTAAACCCTAATATTAAATAGCTGTTAAGTTTCAACTGTGGACTGAGTTAATAAAAGTATAAATTAACTGTGATATCCACTTTTAGCTATTGTATCAATTTCTGTGCTGAAGAAATGTAAGTACTCTGTTCCTGCATGGTAGGACATTCAAAGAAATACATCTATATATAATTATAGCACTGTAAAACCTTCAATGTGATGGCAGTTTATGAAATCAGAACAGCATTAAAACAGAAGCTTAGTAGGATTATTTTCTTACCAAAATTGAATGCATTCCCATATAAATTCGACTACAGCAAACCAAGGAACACCAGCAGAGTGCAAGGATCAGTCCAAACATAAAGGGATACTGGTAGGGAATAAAAATGGAGGAACTGTATTAGAATTTGGAAAAAATAAATTAAAAAAAATCACTCTATGAGAATTCTATAATTAATTCCAATTAATGCCACTTATGCTTACCCTTTTCCTTGGCCTTTCCTTTCCCTCAAGCCTATTAGAACCTTTTCATAAACTCAGAACATTAAGTCAAGCTTTCAACTTTTCCCTTGTCCTCCTCTGCATTCAGGATATAGGAATTTCAGTGCTCCGGTCATACCTTTACAAAGCCCTAAGGAATGTATCCATGCCTGTAGCAGTTGTTCTGCCATGCTGAGATACCCTAAATTGGCTTCATGGGCAGAGACAAGTGTTGTTATAAACTGTGGAACAGTTTTACACTGGGTGAAGCAGCTCCATCACCTACTAGTATTGTTAGCAATTGTCCACACAGAACATCGCGGCTTCCCCTTTTTTCCTGAAAAGGAGGAACTCATCATAAAATTACAAATAAATTCAATTCCTTCCTCAATCCTTTATTTTTGAGCTTCTGCAATCCCTGACTCCACCTCTGAGCATCAGTATGAAACTCCTAAAACAGTAATCTCTTTTGTTCTCTCCAAACCCATAGAAATTTCCTCTTAAAATCCACATTAGTTAAACAAAAAACATCAAATAATTATTTGCAATTATTTCCATCTTCTCATAGTTTTTTTTTTATTAATAAGGACTGTTTACCAAGAAGAAAAAAAATACTTTGCTTTAATAAGCACATATCAACACATCTAGAAACTTAGTTTCTTAACCTTCTTAGGTTTTGGATAAAACCATGCTATATTAACATATTACACCTTCCCCACTAATATATTGCAAAATGTTGTACAAGGCAGAATAAAGCTTCCTTTTTTTTTTCAGTATTAAAAATTATTAGTTCTATAAAAGAAGTAGTCACAAGACAAAATGGCATGTTTCCAAAATGGTTTCACTTCCTATGATAAATCATTTTCAATATAAACAGGCAGTCTAGATGTACTCAAATTTAGGAATAAAATCTACCAATTACAGGCAGTTTTCTTGCCCTTTCCCTTGCCCCTTTTGTGGGTAACCTGAAGGGTAGAACATCCAACAAATTACAGAAAGTATCTTTGACATTACTGGAGAAAGTCCTGTGCCCTCTGTGAAGGCCACAGAACAGACTGACAAGTTCCTAAATCAGTCTTTCAGTGAAAGGTTTGAGAGAAGATTATCAGTCTTCTGCATTATTCCAGTGTTGTTTGAATTCTCAGCTCCAGAACTAAGTTAGCATGACAAACCTAAAATAATTTTCTCAAACTGACAGCAAATCACTAAGCTTACATTTCACACAAAGATTTCACTCTAAAATGAATTCTAAATGCCCAGCTCACAGCTGTGTTACATCCAGGCTAAACTAATTCATGTAGCAACATCTGCCTTTGTTTTTACTACATTCATCTACAAATTGGACCTAAACAAGATTACGAACTTGTGACTCATTTCTAACTGAAATGATGAAGGAACAAATTCAGTTTCCTGCCTTTCAGAACTGTGCTAATAACGGGCAAAATAGCAGGAACTCGGTCACACTCGGACAGGATCGCAGGGTTATCAGACGTTGTTACGGGGGCCACAGAACAACCCTGTACGTTACAAGTGCAGCCCCATCGCTCTTCCTAGTGATGCTTCTCCCTTCCTTGCCACCGATCTCAGGAAAGAAGGAATGCTGCCTGCGCCAGGACGACAGTCAAGCCACACAACCTCCCTGCACGGGGCTGATCCACACTCCCTCCCAGAGGACTCCCAAAGCAGGAATGCTGTGTATATGCAGGAATAGCTCTACCTTATGACCCAAGAAGTAAAGAGGAGCTTTGAGCTGCCCATCACTTGACACCACACGGCCATCCTTGTTTCCTGGCACACATCTTTTGTGCTTTCAGGATCCAACCAGGGGTAAGGCTTTTCTTTAATAAAGACTTGTCCTGTTTCTGAAATACCTGACAGAAACAGAAGCTGGAGCTTTAGCAGGAAGACCAGTGCAGTGCCAGGCTCAGCAGGGCTACAGCAGTTAATGATCCCGTGGGTAAGAAGCTGAGATTGTGGGAAGGAAGAGGTCAGAGCAGCTTAAACAGCAAGATACTGAGAACAAGGAGTATGAAGGACAAAGTTAGGTGAGGAGTCTTCTAGGAGTCCTGAGCAGGTCATTGTAAACAGCAGGGAAAGGAGGACAAATTCTGAAAATGAAAAAATAAATGCTTGCTCTCAGTTAAGAAATCTCAAGGGAGGGGTGTTTGGGAAGAAGGAAACTGTCAGAAACTCCAGCTTTGAAAAATATTTCGGAAAGAGTATTTGGCTCTGTCGTATCTCACTCTAATTCTAAATAAATACCCTTTAAACCATCTGAAAACATGGGCCAGCTTAGTTCCTCTGTAGCAAAACACATAATAGTCTGGGCTGGAAGGGACCTTTAAAGGCCATCTAGTCCAACACCCCTGCCATGGGCAGGGACATCCTCAACTAGATCAGGTTGCTCAGAGCCCCATCCAACCTGGGCTTGAGTATTTCCAGGGATGGGGCATCCACCACCTCTCCGGGCAACCTGCGCCAGCGCTTCATCACCCTCTAAAAAACTTTTTTTTAAATCTAATCTAAACTGCCCCTCCTTTAGTTTACAACCATCACCCCTTCTCCTATCACAACGGGCCCTAAAAAGTTGGCTCCCTAAT
Organism: Oxyruncus cristatus; assembly: GCA_013399855.1. Lineage (NCBI taxonomy): Eukaryota > Metazoa > Chordata > Aves > Passeriformes > Cotingidae > Oxyruncus > Oxyruncus cristatus. Next base: position 594,726 of record VXAY01003412.1, read on the forward strand.
TTCTTACAGGTGCCCTTTAAGTACTGATCATAAATAAAGCACAACACTCTGCCTCCTCCTTGGCCTTTCACTATACCTTGTAAAGGCAACCACTGGGTTCAAGAATTCCCAGGACACCAGACTGGTAGCACCTGCTTAAACTCTGCCTTGGGATGGTAAAACAACCATGTATTTTGTCCTCACATGTAGGGCTAAGTGCACAAGGTGACTGAAGGAGAATATTAACACTCCCACACAGCTTTGAGCTCAGCAGAGTTCTCAGCAGCAATGCCAAGTCATACCACCAACAGGGGACATCACCTCGATCCTTACAAAAAAGCTGATGCCATAAATGTACTTCTAAATTGCTGTCTCAAAATGATGCAATATTGAGGTACCAGCAAGCATTTTCTAAATGTTGTTTCATCTAGAAAATGACAGCCTGTATTTTGCACATATAGTGGTGTATTACATGGCTGTGTATCTGTAACCTCCCACTGTCTAGGCCTGCAAAATACCCCCAAATAACAAATATTTTCTGTTAGTATAGTGCTTTAAGAGTATTAACGTTTGTTTTTCTTTATAATACTGTATTTCACAAAACTTATCTCCTAATCACAATTGAATCTTCCACCAAAAAAAAGCAAACAAGCAGCTTTTACTGTGTTTTTTTACTTTAAACAGGCACATTTTACAAAAGACCAGTGTGAAAATTTTAATATAAGTTTATCTCAAGGGTTCATGGAAGAAAGTTATTTTGCTGTCCTGACTTGGGTCTCTTCTTTGGAAAATACTGCATTCATGAATTCGAAAATTAACAGGTACCAATCACCTCTGAGCTATAAACTTTTAGATCTTCTCTATATAGTTGTATGTGGACACACTGACAGGCTCTAGATAAACGAGAGATATTAAAACATGAATTGCTGAATTCCAGTAGTTTTATTCCCATGGCCCCGGCATGTCCAATCAGACCTACAGAGGGACAAAAGGCAAATGACAACTTCATTTTTAGCCTCTACCCCAGTTCACTGTTGTTTTTACCGATTTAGGCATCAGAAGGCAGACCGGCAGCACGTGTCCTTTCAGGTGACGGCCTGAAAGGTTGTCAGAGATCACAGCTGGGAGAGGTAAACATAAAAACCAGGTTTCATTCTCTCAACTTTGTGATAAAAGAATTGTCATATCATCGTTCTTGACCACACTGAGCGTCACTGTCAGTCAGACATTCGGGAACAGCACGGTTTGGACACAAACACCTCAAACCCTGTCTCCTTGTCCTCGACTAAGATGATCTTAAGTATATTCTCAAAAACCCATTATGCCTCCATAGCCAGTGTGCCACCTCAATTCTGAGTATGAGGAATAGTTTTTGACCTGCACATTGCTTTCTTCTGTCTAAATAAAAAAAAACTCCAAAAAACAAGCACATTATTTAAAATTAAACAAAGGTTAATGTGTGTGAAGTGACAAAGTCAAGATAAAGCTAGGAATAAAACTGACTGAATAAACTACTCGTTGTCTCAGACCTCAATCTGGTTCCCATATCCAAAGAAACTTGTTTCAACCAAAGAAACTGAATTAAATTCATCAGATTTGGACAACAGCAGTAAAACTGTTCCCAGGAAGTCTTTGAGAACTTTATGCCATATGCTTGTAACAAAAAATTCCCATCCAATAGAAAATTCCATTACATCCTCCAAAACGGGCTTGCAAGCTTCTGACTGGATTCCACACAAAACCTTTCCCCATCCTCCTCCCTCTCCTTAATTTGACTTTTTGCCAAGAGTCTTAATAACATAACCATTGTTTAAAAATGCTCGTAAGGAAACAATCTGTCCTAAAAGCTTTGACCTAGGTCAGAAAATTCCTTCTTTCATAATGAAACATTATTAAAATACATTCTCGATGCTCATTTCTTTACTTTTTTTAAAGCACATTCTATACTGGAGAAGTTTTCAGCACCCACAAAGGATTCCAAAATAATTTTCTAATATTTTCAGGGTCCTACAGTATTACTCCCTGATCTTTTTTAATCATATCATAACTCAGAAGTTCAACTTGAGTTTGAAACAATTATTTTGGGCCAGAGTCCACGGAAAGAATCGAAGCAGCACTCGCAGCACCAGGCTTTTAATAAGGTATTTGGGCCATGTATTGGCAACAGTCATATGAGAAGCCATAATCAATGTTTATGGGAATGACTCCAAGACCCTGGTTGGACAGATGAAAAGCACAACTTAAAAATGGGTTTGTGCAAGGAGCAGAAGAAAAGGGAGAAGAGGATTGTTAGAAAGACCACCTATCAGTAATTTTAAGAACAATAAACAAAGACTTTTTTTCAAAACGGGCCAAGTGGTAAACACTACTGGTTAAGCTACATTTATCAATAATTTCTTTCTTTCTTCCACTGACCAACCATAATATCAAAAGGCATAAAGACCTCAGTGTTATATGTTGCTACAAGAACTTCTTTTTTAAATTCCGAGATAAAGTTTTCAATGTAAGTCCTGCAGGGAGTTAAAATATTTAATTTTCTGCCACACATAATCTTTAAAGAAATTAAGGAGTAACAATAGGAATTAGCCTGTTACTTCTTTTTCTTGCAGTCATTAAAAAATAACCCCTCTCTGAACACAGCCAACAAGAATCTTATGGCTTGCTCTGTTTAGGCCCCAACACCTAAAACTATAGTTTTTCTGCAAGGTGTTTTCTCAGGCTTAAACAACACACCCTATTTGAAAGAACAAGGAGTGCTTTACATGTGTACAATCCACCAAGAAAAAAAGAAACTGCTTGAGAACTATTTCCTTGGAATCCTTTTTCATCAAAAACTCTGTATCCAACCTTGCAGCATTTGTTTTTACATACTTCCCCCCAAGATCTTTTACATTAATTAAGGATTTGCTTAGGCAAAGCAGAAAAATATATTTAATGCCAATCAACAGGGTTTAATAGGACAGGCTGCTGTATTCCTCTGGCACAGATTCCCCAGTGAGATTTCTAAGAACTGGCTGTGCTCTTTTCAAACTTTGAAGAACACCTGAATCAAACAGGCCACACAACTTTTTTCAGCTTCCTTTACAAACTACAGGCATTAATATGGCCCACAAAAGAAGACCTCACATTTCAAATACAGGAGACAAGGCCAGTGTTGAGAACTCCAAATTCCCATCTCTCTTTCTCAAGTGGATAATTCTGTGTTTTCAGGTCATGCCTTCAGCTGTGCTTCTCATGTCACAAGTGTTTGACTGTTTAAGAAATATGTGTAAGAAAAAGAATTAGTCAAGCACACATCTCTTCGCAAAAGTTTCTTCCAAACATTTTAGTATTTCAGCCAAAAATCCATTTGGGCTCCTCCCAGAGGTGAGGTGTCTCCCCCTGAAAGGAGTCTGTACTTGCTCTCACACACAGATTTTTTGCAGCTTGCAGTTTATGATTACATCAATCTTACTAATAATGAAAGCATTTCAACAAGGACAGACACTTAAAACTGGGATTTGCCCCTTTCTGTAAAATTCTCACTGTAGCAGTGCTGTCATTAGACTATTCATTCATCCCCAATAACCAATTATTCCCTATTCCTGTGGGAATTTAGTCTTTTGAAATGAAACAGCAGGCAGACAATTCTAGAGGTAATATTCAGTAGTGGTCAATCAGAGAGTGATCCCATCTCCCAGAAATCCCAATACAGATCCTGTCAAACCCCTCTCATTTGATTAGATTCGTCAGCCTTGACAAAAGTCCTGGTGCAGACAAAAGATTTCTGGAAGTGAGTTTGATGTGGTACCAGAGAGTCAACAGAGCACTAATTAAATGAAAACTGAAAAATACATCAGAGAAACCACTGCAGAATAGATGCATCTGCTGTGGGTTTAGCAGGGGTGTTTATCCAGGTCACCATCAGCACCAACAGGGTGGAAAGACAGTGACTGATGAGAGGCTTTGCATATCACTGGCAGACACGTACACAAGGAGGGCAGTGCTGTCACATTCAGCACCATAAACTGCTTCAGAGGGGAAGCCATTCTAAGAACGGGGGTTAATTTAGTTACAGAGGAGCTGCTACTCACCAGCTGGCTCTGGGCTCCTGCTGAACATCAGCTGAGCGAAGTTTGCTCAGTGGCCTGCAGGGAGAGTCAGCAGTTCCTGACTCAGCTCATTAACGCAGAGCTCAGGAAGGAGTGCAAACCCATCACTTCCTAAGGCAGACAGCTACTGCCAGAGCCAGGCTGCATCCTGGAGGAACTCCGGGACAAAACTGCGTTTTCTGTCTCTCTGGATGGTTTGGGGTGTTTTTCCTTCTCAAAATAAGCCAGCAGGGTTATGGCACATTCAGGTGCCATCCCAACTCAAGCACCATTTCTAATAAAATATGTCTTGAAATCTATTAGAAATCAGTGGTTCAACGTAATCAAACAAAATATAAAAAAAGTACTTTTTCCAATAGTCTCGGCCTGAGCCTTTGGAGATTTTGTAGATAATTAGCAGTTCACACTCTTTCTTCCTCCCCATTCAGAACATGATAAGCCAGCCTGGCTCAAACTGTCAGGATTTCAAAGAAAGCAGATTTTCCTCAAAGTGAGAAAGGTTACTTTTTCCTACATCATACTAAGAATTATAAATCCACTGCCTTTTAAGTGTTTGTCCTCCTCTTTCAGGGCACCAGAGCTTCAAAGACAGGGAAAAAAAAGAGTCAATATCTGTAACATTCCATAATTCTCATGAGTCTTTGGCATGAGCTTTATATTTCAATGTTACTGAAGTACCTTTGAAATGAGTGGTTTTCCCTGCTGATATGTAACATATTAAATAAATAAATAGGGATTATGTAAGTAGAATCAAAAGCTTCAGGTAACCTCTCATAACATAAGGAGAAACTGAAAAATTATATTCCACAGTGGACAGAAGAGTTAGATATTATGAAAATTATCTCAATACATAACTTGCTTCTCTTTGAGAGTTTCAGTGAATGTTCCCAAAGTCCAAAGTCTCTAACTGTTATAATTTGTCAAAATCATCTTTAAAATACATCGTCTCTGAAAATATTTTACTTGAGCAACTGCATTTACAGCAAGTATTTCACTTTTATTGTATGTAGTCAAAAATACTTTTGAATGCCATGTGAAAGGAAAATAATTGTAACAGCACTACTTACAGGCATTGAAAATGTGGAAAGCACAAATTCAACAGGTTAAAAAAACCCCTACTGCAATAAAAACCTGGTTTTAAATGGACAATCTGGGCCATATGTAAAAAAATAAGAGCAGATTTGCTCTGTTCTCTGTGTTCTTCAAGGAAAAGACTCAAATAGATTGTCTTTGATAGAAAAGAACTATCACACAATAGTAGGAAGTCATAGCTCACTGAAAGCAAACTCCAAATAAGCTATACAGGAAAGAGATTCCCTTCTCACTGGAATAACATCTTTTAGAGCATGAGCAGCTTTCTTGGGTTTAGTATAAACTTCAAAGTGACAAATTCAAAGTAACCCGTACTGCAAAATAAAGTCCCTGCAGAGAGTCACACTTGTATCTGCTTCAATTCACACTCAGCCTCCCTCCACTGTGATTTTCTGAACCAACAGTCCCAAGATGTGGACTGGTCACCATCAGGGTCTGTGTAATGCTTCTTCACATTCAATATATACAGAAAGACTGTACCCCAACAAGTTTAAATCTAATCATCTGCATCTACTGTTAAATTTTTATAATTAAATAAAAATCATTTTATCATTAATAGTTTATCATATATCATTAAAAGTTCTAAGGTCAGTCTTTTTTAACACCTTCTACTTCCAGAAAAGCATGACAAAAGGATGTCACATAGATTCTACTCCCTGTCAACACCAGTAAAATATGGAGAGCAGAAGAAGCATCAGATGAAAGATTCACTCTAAGGGTGAATCAAGAGATTCTTGACATGCCAGAGGTTACTTTCTGATTAATATTTGGAGATAATTTCAAAATCAGAAGGGGATTTTTTTTTTACATGAGTATTTTGAAATGGCAGAAGATGGTGTCAGCTTCACAGTCTGTTATTCCTACCCATTTCATAGGAAAAGGAAACAAAATTAAGACTCAAACACTTCGCTTCCTCATTTTCTAAGCACAGTTCTTGACAAGTAACAAGAGTGAATGTTTATGATTTCTTAATATGCATTCATTATATATACAGATGTTTAGTCAATTAGCACAGTGTTTCACAGACTGCAGTCACAGGGCTGGCAAACCAAAGATCGAACTTGGTTCATTGGCAAAAACACCATTTCACACACTGTCACTGTGCTGGTGCTATAAAAGCCATCGAGATGGGCTCTCCTCTGCACACATGACATCAGTCTCTGCAAAGCTGATCAACTGCTACTGCTAAATGAGGTTTCCCACATGCAAAGAAAGAGACATCCAGTTCGCTCTTCCAACCGACATCAGCCCTACACACCCAACAAGTAATAATCAAATATTCAAATGATCAAACACTGATCATGACGCAACATGATCAAAACAACTTTGAGATTAAGAATCTCAGTGAAAATTATTTATTTCAACACCCACAAAACATGACATTATTTTTTATATATCAAATATATATTATATGTTACTATCCCTGCACAACTCTAGAGGAGTGATACTTCCCATTTTTCTAGCAAAGAACATGAATCCCTAATAGCTTTCTTTTGGGCACATTTTATCACCTTGCAGAAAACAGATACATAAGCTTTGCTTAAAGAGAGGCCAAATACAATCTCTAACCTTTAACTATCTCCTTTCTTTCAGCCACTCATTCTAGACACTGAGATAGAGCCACAAAGTGTCAGCCTGTGACAGCCGACAACTGGTGATTGTTATCACTGACTGGGAAGACAAGAATTCAGCCCCTGCCTAAAGCTTAGAACAAGACGTTAGTTCTCTCTGCCAAGATTATTCGTGTCCGATTTAAACCAGGCAGGTATTATAATAAGGATTTGTAAACATTAACAACCTAAGAGTCGAATTATTGCGTAACTTCTTCAACATTACACACACAATCCTCAAAACTCTACACTGCACATTTGCTGCCTGGGAAAGCCTTATTCCTCAGTTACTACTGACACCGGTGCAATGATTTAAAGTTGGATACGTGATGTCCTTCTCTTGGAGTCGCTGCTGTAGCCGTACTTCTAACAGCAAGTGCCGAAGAACATGCCACTGCTTGCGTAAAGCAGATGATCAACAGGGTTATTTTAACTTTATCCATTGACCCAAAGTGCCACAGGCAGATCTAAGAGATTCTGCTGAATGAAGGTGCTGAAAAGATTAGAGATTATCTGTTCCTACTCATTAAGAGCACACTGATAGTTGTAAGATCACCTGAAAGTACAAAACCCAGAAATAATCATTTACAGTTCGTGGTTAACGAAACTAAAATCGTTAAAGGAAAGCTACAGACTGACTGAGGCTACAAAGTGACTTGAGGCAAAGAACAATCAGCAAAAACTCCTTTACTTGCTGGCTCTCCACCAAATTCTTACTCTGTAAAACCAAGTGCCTGTAAAAACATCGGATGCCTATCCAAGCTCTGCGCGAAGAAGGGACAAGTTGGAAAAACACCCCTCACAAGAACAAAATGCAGATTGTTACCGCAGATTTTCGTGCGAGCTGAGCTAATCCACAAAGCCAGCAGGACTTCCATTCACAGGACACAATTACTAGAACAGTTTTTATTACCTGAGTACTCTCTTAGATCGCAGAAAAAAAAAAAATATAAAGAGGAGAGGAGGAGAAAAGGCACAAATTTCGCATTTTCGCCGAACAAACTCAGCCACCTCCCCTCCCAAAACAAATCAGGACTGTCACATCCTCACAGCCCGGGGCTGGGGAGCGCACGAGTGAGGACGCGGAGGTGCGAGCTTTACCTGCCAGCGGCCGTAGCTGAGCAGCAGCAGCGCCAGGGGGATGGCGGTGCCCGACATGGCGTGGGTGGAGGGCATGCTGTACTCCGAGTTGTAGAACACCTCCAGTTTCACCACGGGCGGCGAGGCGGGACGCGGCCAGCGGATCACATCCTTGGTGCACTGCCCCAGGTACATCACCCACACCCAGATGATGATGAGCCTCCGGCCCAGCCAGGCGTCCAGGTTCCAGATGCAGAAGGGGAAGAAGAGGATGTAGAAGAGCTCGTTACCCAGCTCCGTGCCGAGGCTGAACAGATAGTAGAGGAAGCGGCTGCGGGTGGCGAACTCCTGGCTGCCGTCCTCCTCCTCCGTCAGCGAGTTGCGGCGCGGCCTCCTCCTCCAGGGCCGCGGGG
>VXAY01003412.1:603267-638113 GCA_013399855.1 Oxyruncus cristatus
CGCCCCTCCGCGCCTGCGCGCAGCTCCCCCACCTCGCGCGGCCGGGACCCCCCTCCCGGGACGCCCCCACCGAGTGCGGATTGGCCGCGGCCCCCTAGCGGTCCCTCCCCCATGAGCGGCGCAGCCAATCGGGGCCCGGCGCTGCGCGAGGCGGCGGGCGGCGCGAGGCGGCCTTGAGCGTGAGGGGCAGAAGGAGCTGGGGGGAGAGAGGTTGGTGGTCTGTTCCGGGACGGCTCGGAGTCTTCTCCTTCTGCTTCTTTTCTTCCTCCTTCTTCTCTTCCTCCTCCTCCTCCTCCTCGTTACAGAATCAGTTGGGTTGGAAAAGATATCTTGCGATCATCGAGTCCAACCTGTGACCCAACAGCACCGCGTCAGACCATTGATACTAGGTGCCGCTTCCAGTCTTTCCTTGAACACCTTGAACATGTCCAGGCACGGTGACTCCACCGCCTCCCTGGGCAGCCCAATGTCTTAGTCATCCTTTCTGTGAAGGAATTCCTCCTAATGTCCAACCTGAACGTCCCCTGGCGCAGTTTAAGACTTGTTGGAGCATCAGACTTGCAGAGCGGTCACCCGCACGGCTGGCCCCCAGTAAATTAGTTGCTTTTCCTTCTGTAGATTTACAGACAGGAGGAATTTGAAATTCCAACATCCTTCTGTTTTTAAATGTGTGTGATAAGAGGCTGCCGGCTGTGTTAGGGGAGGTTTAGGAAAATGTTCCTCACCCAGAGAGTGGTTGGGCACTGAACAGGCTTCCCAGCCCTGAACAGAGCTCAGGGACTGTTTGGACAGCGCTCTCAGGCACACGCTGTGATTCTTGGGGAGGTCCTGTGGAGGGCCAGGAGCTGGACTCGATGATCCTTGTGGGTCACTTCCAACTGAGGATGTTCTATGATTCTAACACAGGGTGAGCTGCTGCTGCCCTCCGCCACAGCCACCACGTCTGGCATCAGCACCCCTGAAGTCTGTGCCTGCTACCCCTGCCCTTTGCTTCCTCTTTGCCCCCAGAAGCCTAAATCTGGTGGTATAAACATGAGAGGGAAAGCTGAGGCTGTGAGTGGCCATAGCCCTGGCAGTCAGGCCGGTTTAGGCAGTGAGTGACCTGCAGGGCTGCGGAGCCCTCAGGGAGGTTTCTGCCATGCCTGAGGCAGAGTCCATGCCTGACCCCGTCTCCATAGTCGGGAGGAGGTTCCACACCTCCTTCTGAGTGTGTGCAAGGCTGGAAGTTCAGTAGGACCAGAACGTTCGTGAACAGGTATGTTCAAAGTCCAGAGTTTCTGGGGTTTCCATGCTGGAAGTGCTGTGGGAAATGCAAGCTCTGGTCACCTCTGCTCTCTGATGCTTCTGCCTTTCCAACGGGTGCTAATCTGTGGTTTGCTAATGCTCCAGATCTTGCCTTAAAATTGCTAAACGAGGGATAAAATGTTACTTTGTGCCATTTTTGAAAAGGGTAGGTAATATGACCCCAGTGGCTGGTTAACTTAATAGTTATCCTAACCAAAATAAAAAATCTTTTGTGGAATTCAATTAATAAAGAGTTGAAATGAAGGAAAATTATGAAAATCTACTCAGTGTTTTGGTTAAAATAGCTATCAATACTGTTTTGGGGAGGTACTTGACTCAACACTCAGTGCTGCATGATGTTCTCATTAACATTAGTTGCCTGCTGTGCCAATAAACCCATGCAAAATGGGATTTGCTGCCAGGTCTCAAGTAGAAGAAAGCTGTATGAACACTTAGTTGAAAGGGATGATGTCTAAAAGGGTTCCAGTAGCAGGTCCTATGTCCTGCTATAGTTTTGGCAGCTGCTGCTGCAAAAATTGAGCTCTAGGATTAATGGAATCGTAAATAATGCTGAGGATGGGGCACTGAAGAGAAGAGTTGGTAGAAGCAGCCTGTTTAAACTCAGTGAATTTTAATTCATCAAAATATATAGCTGTCAATCTTAGGAACCACGTGTGGAGGCCACAACAGGAGAATAGAAGACTAATAGCCTGGGAAGGTAATGACTTTGAGAAGGATTTAAGGGTCAGATACGAAAGCAATCAGATAAGGGCTCTCCTATATGTTGCCATGGCAGAAAAGGATTAATCAATGTATAAACAAAGGAATTAAAAAATGTTTGTTTTACCTCTCATGTTTGGCCTCAACAATGTCGTCACAGGGTAGTGCACACAGCGCTGGTTTGCAGATTTTAAGGAGCATGTTGGAATGTAAGAGAGAGCAAAAGAATGAGGCAAAGTGTTCTGGTGGTTGGAGAAAATGCATTACAGTGGAATGCTTTAAGAGCTCATGCTGTTAAAAGTTATCTAAAAGAGAATTGGGAGGTGACTTAATTGTAGTGTATAGGAACATTCCTGGGGGGAAATACAGGATATTAAAGGGCTCTTTTATCTATTGAAGAAAGGCATAATAAGAAGTAATGGCCAGAGGCAAGAGCCAGACAAATTCAAATAGGAAATAAGACATACATTTTTCCATGGTTAACCACCAGAACACATTCCCAAGAGAAGCTGAGGAAATGCCGTTGTTTCACGTCTTCTGTTGAAGATTAGATGTATTTCTGAAAGTTATTTTTGGGCTGAGCAGACGTCATGCTTTATGGTGTTGGATGAATATAGGTTGAAATCTGATGGTCTGTAAGCACAGCACCAGGATGATCTAGTGGGACCATCATGTTTTAAATTCTAAGTACCAGAAGCAGACATTTCATTAATAACCCTGAGCATTAGAATCAATTTTTTTTGCCTCAAAATACTTATGCACCATAAAAAAGCTGATCTGAATTAAGCTTTTGGCTGCAGAACTTACTTACTAAGACAATATCTAAAGGTTTTGGCCTTTTCCTTCCTAAATTTACTCTCTTGTGATTACTTGGGAAAATTTCTCTGCATTTTCATTTAAATTTCTGAAGGAGGGGATCTTTACGAGAAAATTCATTTGGTGCATTTTGATTCTCTTGGCCTTGAGGCAGTTTTACGTATTTGATATTCACGTTGTGAAATATTTCATGGAGGATTATTATCCAGACTGCCCAGGTAACTGCACCAAATGAATCCTGATAGATTTCCTATATTGTACATTATGTATATTTGTATGTGGCATATGTTTTCATCATTGAGTCTTAACCTCACTTGAGGCATTATAATATGAACAATTATATTACCAACAGAGGAGCTGCTGTTACTGAAAGAGAGATGATTGAAATATAAATAAGATTTCAGATCAGCAGCTTGGCAGGGACACATGAAAAAATCCGCCCTTGAAATGGTACATGATCAATTTTTCTATCTTGAAATTGGACGGTGTGCTGTCATTTGTCTGCCTTCTGAGAAATGCTAATCCTGCAAGATACATGTGCTTCCTAATTTACATGCTTCCCTGGCTCTTGGGGAGAAAATGCAAAGACAGGAGCTGAAAAACAAGCTGCTGCCTCTTCTGTGCATTTTCCCAGAGTCAAGCCACAAACAATCTCCCCTTAAACACAGAACAAGCTGAAATCTGTTAATTAACTTGATGATGAATTCTGGAATGAGATCTGAATAACTGTACAGGGGAAAAAAATCACAGTGATTACAAAGGATAAAGCGAGACTTGTCCTTATGGTATGTGCTTGTTAACTTAAAAAAGCAGAAAGCCTTTGTGTGTGTGTGGTTGAAACTTGTTTACTTTGACCTGTTAGTGTGAAAATTACATGGCATTAATACTGAAGTAGCTTTTAAATTACCTTTGTGCATTTTAAGGTGAATAAGGATTGCAGTGGGCACTTCAAGAGGAGTGTGGAGTGCACCCTAAAACTGAACTTCAACAGAGAACATGTTTCTTTGTACCATCTGCAGAAGGTGGCCCCAGAGCTGGGCTGGATCCGCGTCAGCTCAGCACACAAGGGCTGACTGAGCATGACACCCATAACACGGGCAATTCCAAGGATGCCTGGCAAACCAGCCGTGTTCTCCAGGCTGTGAGTATTTGGTGAGACAGCTGTGGGAATCGATGGCAAATGAGGTGTGGAACACATCACACTCACAGCTGCTGCTGTCACTGCCCTGCCTGTGTGACAGCAGCAGCACCACGAGTCCCTTTCTGAAGCAGAACATCCTGCTTGGCATCCATTTGGATGGCCACTGGCTACTGGGTGTATTTAACATAGTGGTTCTGCCCTGTAAAGCTTTTAACGGCTTAGTTTATCCAAGTCAGCAGCAGCCAGTTGTTTTTCTGTCCTAGTAAAACTGAAGAAGTAGGTGGCAGGATGTTCTCCAGGATTGTGGGATTGTTTTCTGTCATCATCAGAAACAGGTTGAATCTGGTCGTCTTTTTTTGCGAAAGATGTTTGATAGCATTTTGTGAAGAGAATTAAGATTATTTCCCAGCATGATGTAGGATGGAAAGGAGCATCCACAGAGGTCTGAAGGTCTGCTTTCCCATTGAAATAATTATTCTAATGCTGCTAGGGTTTTGTATTATTGTTACTGATGTTAAAGTGCCTACAGTCAGAGGAAAGTTTCATTTTAGATGATTTTGAATGTAAATGAATAAAATGTACTAACCATACCATGTTTATTATTAATTTTTAAAGAAACTGGTGAGTTGGGTGCCCAGATTTGAGAAGACTTATTGTAAGGTTTATTCCAAGTCTTGAAAAATACATGGGAGAATAAGGAAAAATGGATTTTATTTCCGATTAATACTTATTGCTGTAAGGAAAAAAAAATCCCTGAGAGTGTTTTAATTTGTTCTTGAGTATGAGCTATTGCAATAGCTCAGTGAAGGAGCTGGACAAGTTCTGTTACAGGAGTGGGAGAAAGAACATGGTGAAGGGTTTTCAGCTCATTTATGCTGCACTCGGTCATTCCAGGTCCAGCACAGTGCTTTCTTAGTAAGCAATTTCAGGTATTAAAATGTTGCCTATCTCTGTAAAAGTTGCTGCTCGTGAATCCCAGTGAAAGCTTTTTCAATGGAACTTAAAAGAATTTCACTGTCTTTAGTAAGAATGTATTTAATGAACCAATTCTTTTAGATAAGGTCTTAACAGCTATGTTGTTCTGCATGGGTAAAAAAAGATTCAGTGCTTTGGAAAGACTAAGGCTTGGTTCTTGTATCTTTTTTGTTGGTATTTTGATTTCTATGCTAAATACTTTACCATTGGAATAAAAAATTAGTTCAATGACTTGCTGCAATCCCCTGATTTCATTTTGGCCTGGGTATGCATTTGTTTCTGCAGGATAATGCTCAAAGTTCTGTATGTAAGAGAGCCTTTTGTTGTTGTTGTTGGTTTTGTAACACTTTGCCTGCATTATTTACTTTGTAAATCTGTTAAATCGTGCACACACAACGCTGTGGCATTTGGGTATGATAGGGAAAGGTCGCTGGTTACCTCAGAAAGTTGATCCCTTGGCAGCCTGGCTAAATTGAAAGGCTAAGGCCCAAATAACATTAACTTAGCAATAGCATCATGAGCAACAAAAGCAGAAAGCACAGGCTTTGTTTAAATGGTGGGTGTTTTGCTTCGGAGTTACGAGCTTGGATTTTCCAGGGAATGGAATCAGGTGGCTTTGGTGTGTTGCTATTTTAGCCCAGGGTGGCACAGCAACACATGTTCTCATGTCACAAGATGTATTTCTTATTATACTGCTGCCTCATTTAGATGAGAGCCAAGTGTGCCCATTTTTCCACAGTCTGCCCAGCCTGCCTGGGTTGATTTTTCTATTTTCTCCACATGTCTGTATTGCCTCATAATCTGGGAAAGGCACAGAATTTTAGTGACTAGGCATTATATGCATATATAGTTGTGCAATGTTGAGATTTGTTACAGCAAACAAGAGTAAAAAGTTGAAAATACAAGAGACTGGAGTGCTGGGGTCTCCTCTGTAAAGTTGTTCTAGGAATGCAGTTTTTAGTTCTTTCATTCTTCTCTGAACTTAAATCCCTGTGTTAACTGTGTCACAGGCCATTCTGAACGTGATTCAGATAAGACAACATTGTTTAAGGAGTGTTTCTATTGTGTTAAAAATTAGATCATTCTATTTTAAACATTATCTTAAAGTATTTTATATCCTCAATTATAGCATGAGAGTGTCTTACAGTCATTAATTGGCAACTTGTCAGAACACCTCTGTGAGGGAGTGGAACATGTGATTACCGCCCCCTTAATTTTACTACTGGGAAAGAGATACAGATTGGGTAACAGTTTCATTATACTTCCATTTCTTCCATTTTCCCAGGTTCCTGTAATTTAAATTTTTTAATTTAGTAATCTGCTGTTTGCGTAGTGAGAAAATGGAGATTGTTTTTTTTCCCCTATGGTTTCTCAAAGAGACTAACAAATCCTAAAGCAACAAAACACCCTTGGTCTTTTTGCTTCTTCACCCCAGGAATTGGAATTTAAAAGAAATGAATTTGGGAAGCTGGGTGACAGGCTGGTTGCTTTGTGGGTGGATAGGGGTTTGTTTGCTCTTTTTCAGAAACAAGAAATTAAAAAAAAAGAGGAGGAGGTTTAGATTCCTGCTTTTTCAGAAGTTTGGGTTTTGAACTACCTAGTTGTGGGTATGAAACTCTCATTTCTGGAAGCTGTTTCTTCACTCTGGCTACCAGGGATTAAATGATATTTTTGCTTGTTTTCACTTTGAATAGATGACTGTGCCTTCATTCCTGAGCTTTCCTTTTATTATCCACACTGTTTGTCTGTGGAAGAGACAAGTTCCTAACCTGTGCCTGCATGTGTTTGAGTACCATCACTGCCTTGTTTTATAGCTGTGTTTTATTACTAGCAAGATGGCAGAGGAGGGGTAGAGTTGAAAAAACAACCAAAACTTATGCACAGCCTTTCAGCAACTTGTAGCCCAGAAGTAGAGGGTTCCATCTTCCACACATTGTGTGGACTTTGGTGGTCATGCCCAACTTGCAGCTTTTTTATCACTGTATTTTCTGCGCATCCCTTAAATGTATTTTTCATTTCAGAAAGGAATGAGCTCTTTCATGCTGACTTGAGTCAGCTGCAATTATTGCACATTGGATCAAATTTTATGTGCAGGAGTGGGAACTACATCCGTGTCTGAAAGCCAAGGGTGCTCCAGGGGCAAACAGCTGCTGAGAACTCCTGGGAGCGGGAGGCTTCTTGTTGGAGCATGCCAAGAGTAACAGGGATCCCAGCTCCTGGTTCCCCAGCAGCAGAACCCTGTTCAAAGGGCACATCCCCAGTCCAAGGGTGAAAATAAGCCTCTCCATGGGGCATCACAGAGTTGCAGGGGTGCCTAGGACTGCCATCAGAGTGATCACATCCGAGGAGTTACAGCCTCATGGAACAAAAAGAAAAAAAGTACCTTTTCAAGAAGCCAGTCCCATTCTGATTCCTCAGTCATCAAAGGGATGCACCCCACACCACAGGAATAGGAAGGAATGCATGGTAATCAAGCTGAATAGCAGGAGCAGAGAGTTTACCACATGTGACACGAAAGGGAGAAGCACTTTCAGATCTTACCAGCAGGCTGAAAAGTTCATGTGTAGGTAACTAGGCAAGGCATGTATGTGCCGAATAAATCCCTAGGGAAGGCAGATTGGTATCATGAGAGAATCAGGATGCAAAGTATAAGATACACAGCTGACGGGAATTTGCCTTACAATGCACAGATTGTGTTTTAATCAGTTCTGGACTTTTTTTCTTGGAAAATCCCAAATTGCCAAGATTATGAAATGGAGCAGATTCACATTCAAGGGTGTGTCAAGTTACTCATCACTAGAGTAGGAGGAGTGAAAGCTTCCCTAGGGTTATTTCTGACAACATCTGCTCGTTTTCAATTTGGAGGTGGAAGAGAAGCCACAATTTGGGGAATGTGTTCATAATTCATAGGATCATTAAATGGAAAAGGCAGATACCTTGACAGACAGAACAGATAGGGATGCGTTGAGCTGGCTGATAACAAACCAAACAGGAGGATGGCTCTGAAGCTCCATCCCACCCCTCAGGCAGGGCTAAAAGTGAGATACCGTGAATTCAGTGCAATACAGGATCTACTGATGGTAGTCAGTTACGACTGCTTTTATAAATAATTGGGTAGACCTCCCTTTTTAACAATATAGGATGCCCATGTTTGATGTAAATGTCTAGTGGTCAGAGCTCTTACCTGGGAAGGACCTTACTAAGCCCTTTTAACAGTGTGATAGCCAATATTAATTCACTGCTCCTGTTTGTTGCAGGTGAATTGAGAAGGTCCACGACATCACCAATTTTCCAATCTGATGAAAATGCCAGTGGTGCACCTTCCTCCGTGTTCCATCTTCGGGGTGTTACATACTCCCAGTCCTGGGGAGGTTCTCAGGAAAAGAGCAGGTGTGCTCAACACACACGATGATACTCAGAACAACATCCTTGCCTTCCTGCTGCACCCTTTTTCAGGTAATGCAACCCGTGCATCCCAGGGCGATTCAGAACCTGTATGACAAGTATTTTGGATGTAGCCGGTGGTTCTGCCGGCTCTCGCTCCCAGGGTAGAGCAAGCAGTGCTGCTCTTCTTAATAACACAGAAAGTGCTCAGAGTTATGTGGGTGTCTGTGATATTTCACAGAATCACAGAATATCCTGACCTGGAAGAGACCCATCAGGATCATCAAGGTCCAACTCTTGGCCCTGCACCCCAAGAATCCCACCGTGTGCCTGAGTGTGTTGTCCAAACACTTGAACTCTGTCAGGCTTGGTGCTGTGACCCCTGCCCTGGGGAGCCTGAGCCACTTCCTCAAATGTAAATTAACCCTTAAAATACCACCATGAGGAAAATAATCAACGTTCTTTGTGGTGCTGAGTTAAAATACATAGGGTTATGTGACTTGTCCTCAAGCATTCAAGTCCTTAAATAAGTGCATTGTCACGATGGGTAAGTCCTAAAATATTTACTTTGGGCTCCGAAAATGAGACTCAGGTGCATTCATCTGGCCAAGTTCAAGAAAGCTACCTATAAATCTTCTGCTGTGGCAGCTATCTGATCCTAGAAGTATGTAAAATTCCTACCACCTACTCATTTGTTCTGGAAGTTCCCCAGGTCACTAAACTGGAGTGCCCATGACTGCGCTGGTGTCAGTGGCTGGTATGCCAGGCTGTCATCTGAATCCTGGTTTGGGAACACAGCAAAGACAGGTCTATATTCCACCTGAATACCTGGAGAAACCTACTCTCCTGTGCACATTTGGAGCCTCATAAGGCTGAGTCCAGTGTTGTTCACGGAGAAACCAGAGACTTCTGCGAAAAGGATAAGGGAAGAGAAGTACCAGAGCTTCCTTCCCATAATATCTTAATAAATGTAGTCAGTTGGGGAGTGGAAATCCCAATTCAGTTTCACCTTGTCCTGATGGGATGCAACCCACTCATGACTTAAGAAGGCTGCTGTAGCCACTGGATTATGGCATAATACGGGGAATTGCATCTTCCATCTCTACTCCTGAGTTTAGTCCTCCTGTCTGTAAAACACAGAGGAATAGGAAGAGATCTGGTAAGACATTGCATGACATGTAGTTTGGTGATTGGGGTGTAGGAGGTCCACATTTGATGGAGCTTAACTGCTTTGGCTGAAAAGGGAGCAGAGGCACTTGATCAGGTGACCTGACTCCACAGGTACTGGGAGTTGCAACACTTGTATTGGAGGCCCCCAAAGTCCTGCCCCTGGAGTTCAGTGAGATTAGTCATGCAACTAAGTCATGCAGCTGCAGATTTGGAGTCAGGATATGTAAATGGTCGAAACTGGCCAAGAACACAAGATTGCTGATTCACAGAGCTGTGGAGCAACCATGCTTGAAGCATAACTTCAGGATGCAGGAGCTCTGCGTTAGTGTGGCTGTACATCTTCTGATACCACCCTCGTGATCTGCTGTGGCTGCTGAAAGGCAAACAATAGAAGATTATTTATAGTAAGACATGTATTTTTTAAAGAAGTTATTCATCTTGGAGGCAGTAGGGGGCTACGTAACCTTTTGATCACTGTATTTTAGGAAAGAAGATGTTTATAACAAGACTGGAGGAACTTGCAATGTAGGTTCATCAGTGAAAAACCTTCACCAGTGAAGAAGGATTGTGTAGTTTTGCACCTTCATTGTGCTGGAAACTACATACTGCTTTTCAAACCAGCTTAGCCAGACAACAAAGGAACACAAGATACTATTCATGAGGGAGCTGGAGTTGTCCCACTCACTTTTTCTTAAATTTTGCAGGTTTTCTGGCTAGTCAGATGGCTTTCTCCTTATTTCTTATAGGCTAGAGATGCTCACATTCTGGAATGTGATTTTGCCTTATGACTGATTGTCCCCCTCTGTATGATGCATATTTATGCACGTACACCTTTTTTAATATTCCTTGTACTCATTAGCTCTTTCTGTCTTCTTATCTCCATTTGTTTGGTTGACACTTAACCCATGAGTGCAGTCTCTTTGGTTTTGTGTGCATAGTGCGTCTGGCACAGCTTCTGCAGCCACAAGCTGTCCAACCACTTCTGTCCTACTCTTTAATCCTACCAGCACCAGTGCAGTGCTCACACTTCTGGTCATGTGGTGGTACCAGGGTCATGCTACTATATTTCACCATATTTTTCTCACCCTTTAAGTGCCAGCTGAAGAAAAGCACTGGCCGAGTCCTCTTGACGATGTAAATAAGAAGGACAAAATTGGGTTTGTTCTGGAAAAAATAAAACCCGGACAGAATCCCTCCCTTAGTACAGTCATTGCTTTGTGGGATAGGGCTTGTGAGTCCTACCTAGGACACGACTCTTCCTCATTTTTCCTAGTGAACTTGGACTTCATTGGGAAACTGGAGACACAAAATGACACAGTTGCTTGAGGATGTGTATATCATATGCTCTTGGATGAGAATGACAAGAATTATCCAATATCGTTCACGCAACCAAATCATAAACGAAGACCAAGTAAATGTTAAATCTTCACAGACAGAATCACAGGTTTCTGAGTATTATCCAGTGTGTAAATAAAACTTGCCCTCCTGTCCTAGAGAAATTTCCACCCTGTGAGTCCGCGGGATTTAGCATTCATGCCGGTAGTGGTGTGACAAAAGAATAATGGAGAGAACAAAACAAACACGGTGTAACAGTGACTAACAGACGTATTTCAGGTGCAGATGTAACAAGAACACCTTCTCAGTTCAACAAAATCACCACCCTCCAACAAACCCCTCACTAAAATGGGACCAGGACTTCTGTATCCAGACAGAAATGGCATCTAAACTCTGCAAGAGATTGTTAATCATCGTCATGCTGCTATTGCATGCCATGTTCAGTGAAATCCTGGCAAACAGGACTTCACTCAAGTGGCAGACCCTGTTGTTTAACTAAAAGACTTGTAATGAAGATGTGGTAGTTTTTTTCTTTAACAATGTGGGCTGTTTTTTGAAGCAAGTGCTTGAAAAAGCCATGGGTCAGGCTCACTTAAAACGAGCTCAGTGTCTGTTGGGGCACAGTCTTGGGGTACGAAGGGCAATGTTCAAGCCAGGAAGGCAAGTCAAAGAAGCCAGGGCAGGATCAGGCACAAGGCCAGGCATAGCCCAGCCTGGAGGAGACTTCTCACAGCTCTTTGCCCTGCAGTTGTGCCCCAAGTTACAGAGCTGGCCCTGAATATGGGCAACAAACCCCTCAGAGTAGTGCTGAAGAGTGTGTTGGTGCTCAAAGGACCCTGACACTGTGAAAACCAAAATGCAGTTGTATTTGTCAGGGCATGCAAAATACTTGCAAGGAAGCCTGCATATAATCACAGATCTGAAATCCAAGTCAGATTCTGTGTAAACCTGGCTAAGTTTTATGATCTGAAAAGTTTTATGACCTGAGCCATGTGTTCAACAAATCTGGTTTGATTTATGTATTTTGGCTGAAATGGCTTAAAACCTGAAGTTTAAAAGGTTTAAATAGTCATTTTTAGCCATCTGGTTTCAGGAGCTTTTTTGGCCACATACAGTTAGTAATACAACTGCTCTTTTCACACAGAGGCGGAGGAGGCCTGTATGCATGAACCTGGGTGGCACTTAAAGACCTTGGAGAAGACCACCTTTTGCTTTCATGGTTATTTCTTACTAGGCAGTCTATGTAGGCTTGCAGGATGCAGTGATCTCTAAATTAAAGCAGTCCCAAATGTGTAATTACAAAAAAATACCTCTTTGTAATACCTCACCATAAAATGTTTAATTTCTAGTGGAAATACTGACCAGTGCTGTGATTCTGCAAGGGATTATCTCTCTGTGTCGTGCTCACACATCCCTTTGGAGTCACAGGGATGGCACTCAGTGCTGAAAGTTGAGCATGTCTGAACATTGACAAGGTCGTAGAATGTTTGAAATGAGTTTTGAGAAGTCTGTAGGACTACTGCAAATAGAATTAGGATCCAGCTTCCTTCTTCTTTGAAATATTCTCCGTAAAGACAATAAATAGATTGAAATGTAAAGAAATTATTCGGGTCAACGATGATAGTTGTTTAATGGGCCTTCAGGGCTCTCTTAATTCCAAATAAAACCAAGAGGAGCCAGAAGACTTTAACATCTTTTCAAGCCATCATGTTGTTAGCAGGCATACATTTTATCAAGTTCTTTTTCCTCTCTGTACTTCTGTACCAACAACAGGGAAATAAGGGCACTGATTTCCTTTGTAAATCAACTGATGAGAAGTGCCAGAAAAGCTGTTACCAGTGAATACCTGCTTTTATGAATAATTTCCATGTAGCATTTCAGACACAGGAACCTTGGCACTAAGTAGAAAAATATTATTACATTGAATCCACCGATGTTTCCTTACCATGAACAATTAAAAATATGAGGTATAAACTGCCAGCACAGTCCTTGATAAAATAAGATTGATGCTTTGGAGAAGCTGTTTTCACATTATTCCCTGTGTGGTTTGTCAGCGCACTCAAAATAATTGAGAATATTGGACTATAACAACATTTGTTTGTTGTGCTGGAAAACAGATGTCAAAGTCCTATGCATGTTTAAGTATAGCAAACCAGTAAAAGCAGCACAGCATCCAAGTGTCCCATGATTGACACAGAACTATTTCACAAAGGCATAAAAACAAAGAAGAGGATGATCCTGAAGATAACAAGAGAAAAGCTTTCCAGAGGAATACCTAATGGAACCACTGACCCTACAGAAAGCATATCACATCTTCCCATGGCCAAGAGCTTTTGCTGTGGGCATCTCCAAGGGCTGGGAGAAGGGCAGGGCCCTTGTGGGCAGGAGGTGGCCCCGGCCCTGGAGGTTGGGCAAGGCTGGGAGAGGTGTCCATCTGCGTCCCACAGCAGCCCCAGGCTGTCACTTCGATCACCATCTGGGTGATACCTCCTCTGCCAGGGCTTGTGCTTGCTGAGAACCATCCTACTGAAAACCTTTGAGCATCCAGACCTGCAGCAGGTCAGGAAACAGCCCTGGCACTGAGGCTTCACCTTGGCCCTTGTGGCACAGCTGTCTGCTTCAGCTTGTGGGCACAGTGAGATAGGAAGTGATGATAGAAATTCATGGAGGGGAATGCTTAAAAACCACACAAGGCTGGGATCAGAGCTTGCTTCCAAAAGGACTCTTCAGGCACATGAATAATCTCCATGAGGTGAAGAGGGGGAAAGAGAGCGTTTCACCTGAAAAACTTCTGCATAAAGAGCAGAGCTGACAGAGGAGTACAAAGTTTGATTAAAAAACATAAAATCACAGGACAAAATTTACAGACTGTTGGCACGAGGGAGGGGGAGGCTGCAAAATGCTTAGCTGAAAGAAGCCAGGGAAAAGACATGGAACTGTTTTTTAATTACTCTGTCTGGGAGAAGATTATATAGAGATTAAGGGAAGTGCGTGTTTGCAGCGATAATAGAGCTTGAGGGACAGCCAGGAGATCACAGGTTGTCCTGAGCATTACCAGTCACCCAGTGCCTTTCAGCTGATGGAGCCACGTAAGCAGCACTCACTAGGAGGGAAACACTGCTGGCACTGCCTGGCAGGGCTTACCCTCGTGCCGTCCTGGTGATTTAAACTGTGCCGGCCCAAAGCAGAGGCGCAGATTATGGTGAAAGGACTTGAGCGTGAAAAATGAAAACTTGTTTTTCGTTAGGATTGCTGTTAATTTAAAGGTCAGGCTAGATGTGCACCTACATATTGTACTGCAGGTAGGTCTGGGATATCACTGAGATACCACAGGCTCCTGCCTGTGCTCCATGCCCACCAAAACCTGTGTGCCGGCATCTGTGCAGTGCCAAGCACCAGCAGAAAAGCCTCCTAGGAGCAGAGTACATTGACTTTGAATCAGCACCAGGTTAATGTGATAACACGGCTTTTAGTTGGATTATACTGTGGGTGCTTACGCTGTATAAAGGCAGCTTGAAAGGCACTTGTATAATGAAAAAAACCCATCAGGTATTTCTAATCACTTTATTTATTTAGCTGTATCACTACAGAATCACAGAATGATTGAGGCTGTAAAGGACCTTCAAGATCATCAGGTCCAATCTATGGCTGAACATCGCCTTGTCAATCGGACCATGGCACCAAGTGCCACATCCAGTCTTTGCTTAAACACCTCCAGGGATGGCGACCCCACCACCTCCCTGGGCAGCCCCTTTCAATGCTTAACAACCCTTTCCATGAAGAAATTCTTCATGATGTCCAACTTGAACCTGCCCTGGTGCAGCTTTTACTGGGTACCAGTTTGTTCCAATAAATTCAACTATGATCCTCCTCTTCCTTCTGAAATCTTCTGTTGATCCAGGGCCTCCGGAAAAGCTGCGTATGGAAAACCAGTTGGTGTAAAAAGCTGCTGCAATCAGGACAGACACTCGGGTCAAAATGGTGCAACCTGGGACATGGCAACCAAAAGCAAGTATTGCTGCATCAACACAGAGCAGCTCCAAGTGTGTTTTTCACAGGCTCTTGCAAACCTGTGTCCATCTTTGCTGAATATTTGGAGATAAAGAGCGGCTTTACAGAGGTAATGCCGTCCAAACACATCTCTGTGATGTTTTCTAAAGCAGGAGCCTTCTCCAGCCTTTTCACCCTCAGCTGTCTTTCCTCTTTGAAATCTTAGACCTGATGTTGTGCAAAATTAGTTTCAGCAATAACCCTCCTAAATTTGTGTGTGAATCCTGCGTGTGTGACTGTGCTCTACCTGAAAGAGCTGTTGATGCAACTTTTCGTGCCACTGAAAGGCACTTGTCAGGACACAGCTCCATGGTTTCTCTCCAGTGAATATATGACCACTTTTGTAGTAGAAAACAAGAGTTAAATATTAAAGGAAAGGGAAAAAAAAGAATCTGAAATGAACAAAAAATGCAAATCTC
Organism: Oxyruncus cristatus; assembly: GCA_013399855.1. NCBI lineage: Eukaryota > Metazoa > Chordata > Aves > Passeriformes > Cotingidae > Oxyruncus > Oxyruncus cristatus. Next base: position 618,562 of record VXAY01003412.1, read on the forward strand.
AAGTTCATCTGCCGAACTTTTAATATGTCTTTGGTCTGTCTCTGCCCAGTTCAGCTGTGTTGTGCTTACAATAATATACTTGCTACTCAACAGGGTGAAACTTATAGAAAAACTACGAGGGTGTGGGTTTTTTTTTTTTTTTTTAGCACAGCTGGGGATTTGTGACCCTTATACTTCCACTCATGCTGGTCTCTACTCCAGTCAATAATCCTCTTGGGGGTTTTCTGTTTGGAAAGAGTTTGAGGCACAGAGTGCTACTTGAAAAAGATCCTATAGCCAGATATTTGCAGTGTTTAGGTGTGAGTAAAGATCTGTAGATTAGAAGTGTAAGTTAAGTTTAAAAAATGAGTAAAGTTGAAAAAAGGAGTAAAATATCTGAGAAGGCAAACGTGGATTTACTCTTCCTGAGAACATGGTGAGACAATGCATTACATTAACTAGTACACATTCTGTTTCTGTGTTACTAATTGGTTTATGCTCATGAATTACAAAAAGTCTGTTATAAAATTAGGCACACACACTATTTTGCAAAGTTCCATAGCTGTACAGGAATATAGAAATCCAGAAGTTAGCCAGCCAGCTGTAACTAACTCGAAACAAAGCATTAGAAGGACAGACAAGGGATTGGTAAAGATTTCAGTGTAAACGTATGGGAATTCAAGAATTCATCTGCTGAAGGATGTCTTAGCTTTCTTCTCTCTTTTCCTCTGGTTTGATGGTTCCACTTAGGAGCAGATTCATTGTACTTGTAGTATAAGTATTTGTACTCGTAGTGACTTTGAAGAAAGAGATACAAACTACCGGGTGGAAAAGCCACCTAGTGGTACAGGGAAATGGTGCCAAGCAGTAGCGGTACCTCTGAATTCCAAGGAAAGATTTGTTCTCATGCTGGGCCACTGTGCAGTGGCATGCTTTAAAGGCTATTTGTTATTATTCATGGGAGTTTGGAATGTGTATTGTAGGTGCATGAAACCCACAAACTAATTAATAATTCTTTCCAAAAGACAGTACCACAGAACTTCGTTGGATCATTGCCTGTTTAATATATGCTGTGTAGACAATAAAACCTCATTTAGAGCTATTTCAGAGAATCAAAAGAGTGTGATTCAGTTTGCCACATTTTTCTTTCCACCTGTCCAAATAAATGCAGGAGTTGCTCCAAGACCAGCTGTCCAGAGCCTAGAAAGAGAAGAAAGCCCAGAAAGAAAATGCTCATCTCTACTATTTATTTTAATCTTCATTGTGTCATGGCTTTAAGGCATGAGAAGTCAGTGCCTTTGCTAAGGAGGAGCACTGGTTAGCCTTATCTCTGTTCTGGATCCCACTGGTTACTTCTTTGAGGATAATTTCCATGTCTGTTGAGAAGAACTGGGAAAACCATCCAATTTGGGGAAACAAAAATTCACCCTCCAGCAAAAAGCTGCTGAGTGAGGCTGACCAGGGCAGTGCATGATCGACACATGAAATTCTGCCCCTTCAGAAAGGCTGAGAGGAGCTGGCAGATGGTCACAACAGCTCCATTCCTTCAGGACTCTTCCCCTCAGCACAAGCAGCACAGAGTTATTGCAAGAATGAAGGCATATTTCCCTTCAGCACATCAATGATTAAACCTGAGCCTGTGTAAAGAGTAATAGAATAGGCAGCATGTTCTTATCTAAATAGTCGAAACGCAGAGCTACAACCCTTGTGCTGGAGGCTTGGTTTTTATAATGTCGAGGTCTTTGCAGCTTCGTCCTCAAAGCAGAGCATTCTTTGCAAATTCATCTGTGAACACACGGATGAGGGAGCTCTGCAGACACAGAGGGATTAGCTCAGCATTGCGTAGCCTGATCTCACGGGATTCTTCAGCCTGTGCTGGTTGCTGAGTGGGGATGTAGAGAGGGAGAAGGGAATGCCAAGCCACATCTGGGTTAGATGTCTGCTGGAAATCATAGGGCAATGCAACCAAACACACCTGAGCATACCTGACTGCAGAAAACTGTAACATGTGCATCCAGCTCTGAGGCTCCAGCAGCCCCTGCCACTGCCTACATCTAATGTAAGGAGTCACAGTATAGGAAAGGGGATATGGCAAAGCCCTCAGCTGTGTAAGGGGCAGATATGAATGAAGGGGACTATAAAGATGAAGCCTCTTTAGGTAAGTGACTTTCATCCTCGGAATGGGAGGCTTAGCAAGTCAAGCTAGGCAATTAGAGTAATTACCCCTAAATGTTTAATTACATAAATGCATCTGCAAATACACACCAGGCCTGAGGTTTACTACATGTGGTAAATGCATAAATGTGCCAATCTGCATCAAATAGATCGCAGCATTTATGAATGTGAGCTGACAGAACTGCATCCACTGAGATAAAGGAGGAGCAAAAACAGGAATGTAGGAAAATATCTGCAAGTACCCAGTGGACATGGAGCTTGGTAGCCAGGGAGGTCAGGATGCTGGAGTGGGGAGCAAGGACAAGTAACCCAACAATTGCCTTGTGAGACCTGCTCCAAGCCATGGGGTGTTGCTCTGAAGACACTAATTTCTTTCTTCTTTTTGCAGCACTTGGCCACCATGAGCCTTTCAGGCATCCTTAAGGCAGGTGTGGTGTGGGAGAAAAGGAACCTAAACCAGCGGTATAGAAATCTGTGGCAAAAAGTATAAGGGACCTGGGAAGGGAATTTCTGAAATGTTTCCCGTTTGTAGGATTGTGAGGAGCAGCATTCCCAGCTTGTGTACACAAACATTACACATAGCTCAGAGTAAATTAGCTTTCCAGATGAAGGTGAAGAGAAACCTGTGTGAGTAGGCACATGGAAGCCTCCCAGGACATTCACATTTGGCTCTCCATGCTCATTAAAGCTAACAGGAGGCTAATTTGGGTGATTCGGTGTGGTGGTTGTGCCAGAGTGCCTGGAAACACTGGCATTTATAGATGGACTCGAGGCTCCCACATATCCACTGCTATATTCTGGTTAAGTGTTTTCTGTTTGCTAAAGATTTCCAGAGTTGTGGCAGCCAAAATCTCGGTGGACTGTCTCCATGAGCACTTCCCATGGGTTGAGACATCCTGCATGACTGTAGAACCTGCAAGCTGTCCTGCTCACACGTGTGCTGAGGGTCCTCTGCTCTCCAGAAAGCCTCAGCCACTTGGGGGCACGTTCAGTCCAACTGCTTGATGTGCTTCCCAAAACTGTGGGATTTGTAAGCAAGTCTCACCCACAGTCATGCAGGAAGTTTCACACGATGCCGGTACCCTTAAGAAAGACTGTTTACCTGTCCCCCATTTCCAATGTTTAATAAAGACTTGAATGACTTTGTGAAGTCGCTCTGGTTTGGACTTCATTCACATCAGTGACAGTAAAGAGAAACACAGAAATCTCATGAGCAAATGGTGTCTGATGAAATTTCTGCAGTATCTTTTCCTGGTATGCCCAGATTCCCAAATCTCTGCCAGTACAGATCCCTCCTTTAAATGCATTTCCTGCATCTATCACCAAAAAGTGTAATCAGTAGAAATTCAACAGTCTCCTATGTAATTCAAGGCAATCCATGCACTTCAACCCAAAACCTCTTACATCAAGGTGTTACAACCTCACTGTCTGGTTTTTTGGGGAAGTTTCTTTGCTGCCCTTCCACAATCGAAGTTCTCTGACCATCATTTAATGAATCGGTTAGTTTTAATTTTTTTTAAAGTGTAAGTTCTGTGTATCAGCAAATTTCACCTGGTATTTCTGCATCACGTTCCTCATGTTTTGGGGGGAGTTTTAAAAGGTCACAGATGAGTCAGTTCAAATAAATTGAATCACCAGCGGCAGAGTCACCATTTCTGGTAGTGTTCAAAAAATGTGTGGATATGGCACTCAAGGGCATGGTGGTGGTGCTGGGTTGACAGTTGGACTTACTGATCTTAAAGGTCTTTTCCAACCTTAACCATTCTATGTTCTAATCTTGTAGTAAAGTGCTGCTTGACAAGGAGAGCAAGAAAAAAGGCATAACCTGTATTCCCCTGCTTGAGCAGAGAGCCTGGACCAGGACCCACTGTAGTCCTTTCCAACCTTACCCATTCTGTGATTCTGTGAACCTGTAAGTTACTGATCCATAAAAAACTAGTGCAAACCTTGAGCAAGGATAGATTACAGGGGCCTTGTATTTTGGGAGCTGTATGTCAGCCCTTCTCTGTACTGCCCTGAACACACACCTGGGAAATGAACCCTTCTGCTTCCATTGCCTTCTGCTTCTTGAGCACTGACTTGTGCTTTGTGGGCACATGGTAGGGATGGAAATAAGTCACTTGTAGTAAATGAGTAAAAAAGGAGCACTGCTGCTTAGTCACCTTGAATGGAGAGCGGAGATTTCCTGAGTCTTGGCACTGAGTTCAGATGTCTGTGTGGGTGGTTAACGGGAAAGAGTTAATCGGACTGGGAGGTGTTTGATCAGCAAGATTCAAGGTTCCCTTCGAGCTACAGGGAGCTGTGACATGAGCTGACACACGTAAGGTGACAGCAGCTTTACCACCTCCATATTCGCGGTGGGCAGAGCGCAGTGTGGTTGTCCATGAGTCCTAAGGTGGGTGCTGGTGTGTCTCGTCTGGGTGTCTGAAAAGAGAAAACAAATACGTAAGCGTGTATGGCGAGTCTGTGATACTGATACTGTTCTGGCCAAAGAGGCAATGCTGGGAATTGGTTTTCAGCCTCTAGATCTGGCGCTGGGGACTGGAAGGGAACACTAGCAGGCAGCCAAATGCAGATGTGATTGCCTGTTCAATGCACATCGCTGTAGTCCACTTTTGACTGAGCAAACACAGCTCGGCGCTGGCAGGGATCACTGTTTGTCCTCTTCCAGCAGCTGCAGCTTTGCTTTGTCTGTGAGTAGCTTTGCCGAGTTTCAATTTAGGGTGCCAATAAAGCTTCAACAAAGCTCCAAACTGTGAAGGCAAACAAAAGAGAAGAAAAAAAGGTAATGAAATGTAATGAGTAAAACACTGTGCTATGACTGCAATAACTTGAGATACTGGGAACTGCTCATGAAGACAGTTTGCTTTAACAGAAGCTACCACAGTGGAAACCACAGGGGAAATCACTTCAGAAAAGCAGTCCTGCTTTCCAGGGTTTCCATGGGCATCTAGAGTGTGTCGATAAGAGGATTCAGCATCCCTCTTGCCATTCTTGCCAAGTCAGGCAGGGAGCCTTGCAGGGTCTTCAAGCTTTCTGCAGCAGCTGAAAGGGATACTGTGAGACACAAGACCCTTTATTTGGGGAGAAGCTTTGTTGTCTATTTAATACACTCCCAGAGCAGAAAACATGAGTCAAGTATTTACCTTGAGGTTTAGGCTGAGCACTACAGGAATCCTGAACAATAGAGAGTTCTCTATTAGAATTAGGTTGTAACAAACAAGCCTAAACTGAGGAATGCTTTAGCTCTCTCTGTAACCAAACTCATTGTTTAAGGTCTTGATTAAATTTTTTCTTCGTCAAAAGACAGGGTGTGTTTTGTAAATTTTGTTTGCAGCCATAGAAATCCCTTCATTTTAAGGAATTTCCTCAAGTCAGTGAAAAGTAGGCATTCTTTTCTACATATTCCCTGAGAATATGCCCTGCTTGATTATAGGTCTTATAATTCAAGACTGGAAAAGCAGATTTTTCATGGGTTTCTCATCCATGCTCAAAACTAGTTTGTGGGCCCAGGTAGCCCTGCCAATACTGCTTTGCTGTCCTTGCTGTCCTTCTCCTCCTGCCTTTGCCTCCATGTTTCCTGTAGGAAAATTAGCTCTTGGAGGAATTTAACCTTTACAGTCTAAAGGCTTTATTCTGACATGCAATAGCATTTTCCAAACAGGATGCTTATGGGTAGACCTCATCCACTTTGAGTTGAGAAAGCAAAATACACCTTAAATGCACAGCTCTCTCCTGGTTTCTCAGCCTCTCCTTGCTGGCTCTGGTGGTAGCAGGTTTTCCTGGTGGGCTCTCTCACCTTGGTCTCACAGTACTTTCTAAGCCGTGGGAGACTTATCATTCCCTTCCATATCTTTATTCTTATCAATCAGGACTATAAAACTGGTTACTGTTTTTTCAGGTTTCTAGGGAAACGCCTCCTCCCTTACCTTCTCTTCTAATACAGCTTGTTGGCAAATTGTCCTTTAAAAGCACAGAGGGGCACAGGCTACAGGCACAAAATTTCTGATTTCTCAGGTTTTCACAGCTATTGTCAGATACGATTGCAGGGAAGAAATATCCAGCATGTGCCTCTGTTCAGTGTTTATGTAAGCATTCAACATTAATCTCTGTGGTACAAAATGGGTAAAACATACAGTTAGGCTCAACAGCGAGATCCCTTCCTTCTGCTGTTTTAACCCTTCAGTTTTAAGGCTGGAATGGGAAGATTTGATTCCATGCTGCTTATAACAGAGCGAAAAACAGCAGGTCTGGCCTCAGAGCCGGGTCACAGCTCTCCCCCAGAAACTCGGGTCACATAAGTCGTTGATACAGACTTTCAAAATGTTCATTTATTGGTGCCTTTCCAACCGTTACCAACAGCGGTGGTAATTCCTCCTTGGAAAAATCCCTCCCCAAATCCTCGCTCGTTGCCTGCTGCCTGAGTAACGCGCTTCCCCACTAGATGTCAGCGTTGCTTCTGCGAATCACCGGGGTTGACGAAAAGCCTTTAATGAAGGTCCCTCATTTTTCCAGGCCTTCATGAGGCTGGTGGGAGACCCCCCCTGCCAGCCCGCGCTGGACCAAACGCTTTCTGGAGGAGATTTGCACCAAAATTTGCTTTTGGCTTCATTAAGGGGATCTGTCCCGCCGGTGGGCACCCACCTACTAACCCAGTGCCTGGTGCCGCCCCCCAAACAGACACTGAGATGTCTGGAGATGTTTAATTGCATTTACTCCGTTGGAAATAAGGCTATTTATAATGAAATATGACCCCCAGCAGTTTAACGTGTTATAACGTGGCTGTGAAGTCCCTGGAGGTTGTGGTGCCGCTCTCCCCACAAGGTGCTCTGTCGGGTCGGAGGGTCCACGAGGCTTGGGCAAGAGCCTGGTCTGCAGGGGCAGATTGAGTACCTCTTATTTCCAGTTTATTCAGCTGCCTGGCTAAGGACAGCTCAAGAAACTTATCGGCAACAGGAAGAGCAGGAAAACCTGTTTTCTTCCTTTCACCTAAGAAGGGGAGACAGCTGAGGATGAGAGCTAGCACTTCTGATATCTTGAAATTCAGAAAAAATCCTCCCAATCCAATTACAGAAAATGCTTGTTTATTTAATGAATCGGTTAACTCCACTTTTTTTAAAAAGAGTAAGTTCTGTTTCAATTCCTGTATGTATTCGGGACAGTTAAGATATTTTATAGACTAAAATTAAATTTTAAAGCACTTGTTTACGTGTTTTTAATTGCAACCAAACCTCCATCCGGTTTGACCTAAGTGAAAAATAATTTTAAAAAAAAAGCATTATTCACCATTTCTAATAGTTTTATTAAAATATAATTAGGAATTGAATAAATGCATATAAGATACAGACTCATTTGAGTAAGTAAAAGCCACAGGTGCCCTCCTGATTAGTCACATTTAATTAATTCCAACAGTCACTAAACTTAATCTTTCTTTAAAAATCGAAATAACTGTGGAGAACCGTAGTGAAATGAAATTTAAAATACCAGATGGATTTTTTTAAATTAAGATTTCCTGATTGTTTAACTTTGTCATTGTTAAAATTCATCATTTCAATCCATCCCTGGAATGTCCAATTAATCACCTCTTCTAAATACAAAGCACAGGAGGCGATTACCCTTCTGCAGCTGCATCTCTGGATTCTGCTTTTTCATTACATTATAATTAAAATAGATCTTCAAAGTTGTCACGAAAATAAAGGATTAGTGGCGCTGAAAATGAAAGTGTAACGGAAGGAACTAAACACAAGCTATGAGCAACTTCAGCTCTGGCCTCTTACCCGATTCCCATTTCATTTTTGGACTTGTCTGAAGTGAATAAAGAGCACGGAGCCAAATTACACAGTGAACTTTGTTATTAAAACAGCATGGAGTAAGACTTTGAACTTCAGAGAGATTTACATTTTGTTTTGGTCCATGGTGGCAGTGGAATAACAGCATCTCTGTGTCATGCAGGGCCTTCCTGGGGCCCATCTGGCACTTGGAGACGAGCCACTTCATTGCTCCAGCAAGCACATGCTCTCCCACACCCAGCTTACCTTCCCTTGCACTAGCAAGAGTCGGGTTTTGTCCTAAAAGTTGTGTTCTTTTGTAGAAATGCAGTCTGCTCATGCACATCTGCCTGCAGTTTGTTTTGCATTGCCGAAGAGGCCTTGACCTGGCTCTTTGTGGCAGGTTGGTGAAACATCTGGAGCCCTGTGCTGCATCTTGCTGCAGAAAGGTGTGCTGGGAGAGTTCACTGAACATCTGCCTGGGAGCAGCCGCCTCTGCCTTCTGCTGGCACTGCAGCTCTTGCTGTGCTCTGACTCTGCTGCAAGGTCACAGGGAGGGGTGGCTCTGGGGTACAGCCCTGCGCCTCAAACCAACAGCACATCCGCCTCCTCTCATCCCTCGCTTCGGTGCTCCCAGGCATAGCGTGCCAGGGCGCTCAACCAGCCCAGCCTGAGGCTATTTTTATTTCTTGCAATGAGCTGTTGGTTGCTTCAGGTCCCTGAAGGGCGAGGTGGCTGCGTGGTCAGTGGGTACCAGTGCTGCAGTCCTGCCCAGCCACAAGTGTGATGAGGGGGGACCAGGGACAGACCATGCCCCTCGGGGGCTGGGGGCAGGAGAATGGGCTCAGCCACATCACAAAACCACACATATAAGACTACTCCTTTTGCATTGCATCTGGTGGTGGTGTGTCCATGGGATGAATTTGTTCAGTTAGCTGATCTGATCGACCAGAAGCATCCCAGAAAGTACCTCCATAAAGGGGTAGAATAGAATAGAAACTTTCAGTTGGAAGGGACTACAACAAACATCTCATCCAACCGCCTGACCACTTCAGGGCTGACCAAAAGTTACAGCATATTATTAAAGGCATTGTCCAAATGCCTCTTAAACACTGACAGGCTTGGGACATCAACCACCCCTCTAGGAAGCCTATTCCAGTGTTTGACCACACTAGCTGTTAAAGGCTTCCTAGTTTTCTGTTGGATCTGATAGTTGAGCTGACTCGTTCTGGTAACCTCTCATCACTAAACCCGGTGCAGGACAGAAGGAAAGGGCACAGCTGGGGCCGCTCAGGATGGGATCACCCTGCTGTGACTGCTCCACTTAGATCAGCTCAAACAAAATGCTGGCTCATGCTCACCCACATGGGCAGAGCTGCCAGAAGCTGGAGGCTGTGCCCTTCCTGCTCTCCCTTCCTCTGATCCATAAACCATGGCTCCCTGCACTGGCTCCAGCCAGACAACTGAAAAACAACTACACACCATTTTCCAGACAGTTCTGCGGCTGCATCAGCTCATTTAAGCTGGGACTTATGGCTCCTACAAGTGCCAGTCCGATGGGAGAGAGATGTGAAGGCCACCTGGCTAGAGGTGGCAGGGAAGGACAAAAATGCCTTCTGGAGCAGCAGTGAGGTCTTGTGTCACCCTCCACCTGAGCCAGGACTTTGTTGCTCTTCACACCCATGTTTTCCCCCTTTTCGACCTTGTCCTGATCTGCATGAATGTCTGCACTGGGGACTCTTGCTCCAGTCTGCTCACTGGGACCATTTTGCTCCCAGCCTGACAAAACCTGAGGAGGCTAAAGCACCAGTTTGGCCAACTTAGGCTTGAACAGGTCCAACCTCCACCTATCTTCATCAGGAACAAGTTCCTGCACAGATACCCATAATGACTCCATTACCTCTGACACCTCCAGGGCCATGCACAGGCTCTCCTTATCCTTTTTTCTGCTGGTGGCAGCAATATATCCCTTTGCCATGGGAGAGTCCTGGATTTTATGCACTGCAAACCCTAATAATAACAACTCCGGAAGAACTGCAACCACCACAAAATTCCTGCTGTGCCTGCAAGGTGTACTCATTTGACCTTGCTTTTTCCAAGAACGAGAAGTGTATGACACATGATAATGTATTGCACTAGCCTATGTATCAGTGGATATTCTCCAGAAATTAAAATTTGGGAAAAGCTTTCAGTTTATTTCTGCAGAACAAGGGCCAGGGACTCACTGTACGGCAACCAGGAGATGTCCAGCAGCTTCCTCTGGTGCTCAAAGCTGGAGGAACAACTCAACTCTCCGCTGCACCCAAAACCCCCATCTTGGCAGTATATATCTGAGTAAGAGGTCTGGGACTCACACAGGACAGGCCCATGTCAGGAGCCATTTAAGTGATAATGAGAGGAGTAGCCCTGACTGGCAGAGGGGAGCAGGGGTTATCGCTGCCCTGCACGGCTGAGGAAGCCCAAATCCAGCTTAGGAGCTGTGACTGGCTGACTCTGAGCCGGGCTTGTCTCCGGGGCTGGCAGCCAGGGTGGTGGGCGAACTCACCCTGACAGGTCGGCCGTGCGGTGCGACATTCCCAGGGTGGGGATGGAAGGCTGCAAAGTTGCGGAGAGATGTGGGGAGACTGGGTGCCTTGGGGTCCCACCTGTGGGGCCCTGCAGGGGCTGGGGGGAGATGAGAGCAGCATTGCCTTGATCCTCATGATTTAAACCCACCTTTGTGCTGGTACAGGCTCTTTCTGTTGTCATTTTCCTTCCCTTTCTTTGAGACGTGAGGGTGACTGCTGATGTTTGGGCTAAACACAAAATAACATGTTTGGTTTTCCCACTGCAAATTGCAAGCAAGGTATTGCTCTGTGGTCAGCCCCAGGCAGCGGATGAGCCAGCAAACCTGTGACTGGCACTAATGCTTGGCTGGTGGCTCCCTGCACGGAATGGGATTGTTGGTCCACGTGCTCCTGCAGAGCAGAAGGTCCCCCAGCGCCTGACATGGGGGCCTTGATGGCCAAAAATAGCTGGGCCTGTCACAGGAAGGATGATACCTCTGGGAGGCTGAGGCCACACTTCAAGGGTCAGCCTGTCACACGGTCAGAAACACAGCAGTGTCTCATTTCACATGCATTTTCCTTGGTTTCAGGAAAACCGTTTACAAATAAATATCAAATTGTTTGCTCAGGAGAAGAGGACTTGGCTAAAATCTTGCACAAGCGTTTGGGAGCTCAAGATCCCCACGATGGGTTTAAAGGAGAGGATGTGTCCACTAACGCTGCTTTTAAAATAGACCAGCGTGTAAATGACAGAGCAATTTACGGACTCCGGGCAATGCAGGACAGCAAACGTCTCTCAAAATATGGGAGCTGTCCCCACATGAATTATAACAGATGACAGTTTACTAAATATATCCCCAATGGTAAAACAAACAGCACTACATACCAAAACAAGAGGTCACTGCAGTCTGCCTTCACGCCCCGCTTTTCTTTCTGATCTGAGAGAGACTTTCACCAGGAGGACTGAAAGATGAGGCAGAGAGGCTGAGTGTGTGTATGTGAGTGTCTGCCAGGGAGATGGATTCCCATTTTGGCAAACGCTATCAATTGTGCCTTCGAGGGTCGGTGTAGTATGTCATTACAGCCCCTACCTATCCCCTGTGACCAAAAAAGTCTCAGTCACTCAGAAAATCTTACACTGAAGGCAACAGCAACTTTACATAGCTAAGGACTGAATGAATGAGACTTTCAAGCTGGAGACTTGGGATAAGTAATAAAGGTAATGAAAAATTAATTGTATCTCCTGCCCTGAAGAACATTTTAAATATCATCTGCTTTTCAGGCTTGTGGCCAAATATGCATAATTCTGCATCTTTAATTGAAATATGTATTCAGCTTGGCTGTTTTTCTGCTGACAGCTCAATGGAGTTACACTGTTAATAATCATTACAATTATTTAGTGTTATTCAGATCCTGCTAAGAGGTCTGAACCATGCTATAAGATTATAGAAACCTGGAACGAAGATAAATTCCCACCCCAAGAGCTGAAATCCAATAATAAATTTTATGATGAAAAAACCCTTTCTAAAATAACCCCTTTTGTATGAAAATATCAACCTAAGGGAGTCCGGAATCCACACCAAACTGAAATTTTTAGAAACCATAAATATAATTCCCTCAGTCCTCCTTGAAAATCTCAGCCAACTGAGTCATCAGTGAAGGAATAATCATTTTAGTGAGATTCCTACATAACCCCCTGCATAGGTCTCATCCCAAGTGAGAGCTCAACATGGAGCGGGGCAGTATCCAGGCAGGCTCATGTTTGCCTGAGCTTTAATCCCCTTGCAGGCAAAATCCCGAACTTGAATGCATGAAAAATTGCTGTTGATAATCTTATTTTGAGGGGAAAAATTATGTGCTCCAACCAGCATCTGGCAAGGTAAAGGCTTTTAGCTTCTGACTTGGAAGAAACCTTGTACGCATATGCACTTCACTGCCTGGTAAAGTTTCTGGAATTATATTTCTTTCCTTTAAAATTCTGAAGACACAATAGCAGCCTGAATTCCCCTTTTCTGTGTTATGTATCACTGCACAGTGGCAGCAGGACAGGAGACATTTCATAGGCCATAAAACCAGAATGGGCTTAATCCTCTTCTCACAGTAGATTTACATTTGTGTGACTGTTAGTAAAGTTGGCAGTAAAGATGTTGACAGAGCTGAGGGCTGGCTGGGGCCCAAGGGCACTGATTTTTAAAGGTGGCAATTGGGATTACTAAATCCTGCTTCCAAAGAAGCCTTAGCCCCACTTCCTACCCTCGAGAGCTTTTTTGTTCTCCACTGAATCATGGTTCAAAATGGGCTGTCGCCACCCAAGACATGTCAGGATTGCAGGGGAAGCAGAGGCAAAGCAAAGTGCTGCTGCCTGAGAGCTGCTCAAGGGAGACTTACCCTGACAAAGGAGGGGTGAGAAGGGTGCCTGGTACGTGCTGACATGATTCATGCAGTCCTCAGCCCAGGTGTGTCCTAGAACCATCAATACCTACAACACAGAGAAAGGGTTTTTCTCTTGGTTTCCTTTCCATTCTTGGAGATGGCAAGGAAGGGAAATGCTGTCAAGAGATTAAAGCAGTCACTGCTCAAAGTGAAACTATTGCAGGTCTTGCCTGAGGCTCAGTGAAAGGGCTTCAGGGGTCAGAGGAGGCCAGCAAAAGAAATACGCATAAGCCCTTGGGTACCTTCTGCTGCCCAGTTTTGCTTTACAAGCACCTGGGCTCACAGGTGGCCTGTTGGAGATATTTTACAAAGAAGCTGCTTGCCCAGCTGCTGTTATTTCCTTATAAATCCTGCAGCTTCCCGAATTCAGACCCGGCGTTTGACCTCTTCGCTGTGTTTCTCCAGCTTCTGCTATGGCCAGCTGAATGCAGTGTTTCTTGGCAGGTTCCTCTCACACAGCTTCTGAGAAATAGAGCCAAAACTGAGATGCCAAACTGCTGGTGTGGTGCAGCGTTCTTGGGAGGCACCAGCCAGCCTTGGAGCATGAGGATGAAGCTGACAGGACCGGTGGGGTCTTGATTGCAGGCTCGTTACCGTGCCCTTACAAACACACTGCAGCACAAGGGCTGCCGCAGTGACAGTCCAAGGATAAAAGAGGTAACATTTTTTAATTAGACTGACTAATACAAGTGAAAAAAGTGGATAAACGTTTGGGTTGAAGATAAGGGGATTCTGAGCCCAAAACCTTGCCTGAGTTTACTGGTAAGATCGGGTCAAGGTCTTACAGGCTCCCAGAGATCTGCAAGACCTTGACCAGATCTTATCAGGAGCCTAACAGATTCCTAAAACACAGTCTGCTAAGCCCAGTAAGCCCATCAGTAATGCAAGGTTTCAAGTGGGATCCGAAAAGGCACTTTAGTACCTGAAGCAGGATTTGGACAGGTCAGAGAAGCAGTTTCCAAAACCTGTGATCCAAGAGGTGTGTGTCAGCTGGTATTGAGGGCTGGGGGCGCTCACCTTTGAATTTTAATTTTCACGGAGGAACCTGAAGTTACGTTTCCTTGTGTAACACACCCTCCCACCCTGTAACTGAGAAGCTGGTGCACTTTGGGAGGTGGGAAGATGTAGAGTGGAAACCTTTATTTGTGCACAGAGCCTGCGTTATAAATGGAGCAAAATGAACCCTGCTCAGCTCAGATGGCAGGTGCCTCTCCTCAGGAAACTAACCTGGGATGTGCCTCTGCTGTGGGAGTTTGCGCCAACCTCTGTGTTCAGCATTGGTTACCATGAGAGAGCCGCCCCCTCGAAACACCTCCCTCATGCAATGTAGACAAAGAGGAAGATGTAAGTGCACGGTGCCAGCTCCTGGATGCTGCTATAAGGTTCAGGTGCTACTTTCTAAGTGTAGAAGTCTTCCATTTGTCCTGTTTTTAGCCAGGAACCACAATCCACAGGCAAAATCATGAAGAAAAGAGAAGTGAAAAAAAGCTGAGGATAACCTCTTTGAGAAGTGTTTTACTAATTATGGACCTATTCCAGGAGATTTCCTACAGATTTGCTGCGACTTCAGTGTTATTAACCTATTTTTCTCCTTTGGAGCTGTGCTCCTCCATCCTTAAATTAGCTTGTGACCTAACAAAGCATTTAAGCATGTGCAGCTTTATCCATGGAAGGGTTTCCACTGACTTCAGGAGAACCACTCGGGTGTTGGAGGCAGCGCTGGTGCCTCAGTGATCTGCTGGAGCCGCCTTACACGCCGGGGACAGTGTCATACATCATACTTAGATTGAAAGGGAGGGGAAGAGGGAGCATTTCTAACGTGATTACAGTCAGATTTCCTTTTATGTTCTGCAGAGCAAAATAGTATGCAAATGCTCCACGTGCCTACACGGATTCAAAATTCCTTTCCTCTCTTTTTTGATCTCCCTAATTCTGACAAACAAGTTGCCCACGGTTTCTGAAGAGAAACTCTCCCCGAGGCGTTGGGCCATGGGCATTTTTTGAGGGGCACAGTGGATTTAGGCAGACCCCTGTTTTGCCTGCTTCTGGCTACACTTTCTCACTCCAACACTCTTCCTCCAGTTGCACGTCAGTGGGGATGAGGTGAATTGTGTCTGGGAACTGAGCCAGGATAAAAATAACTGAGGTGGGGAGGGTGCTATTTTTTTAAGCAGTTTCCTGGTCTGTTTGTCAACACAACAGCACAAAGAGCTGCACCAGCACAGCAGAGGGAGAATAACCTGACTGGTCCATCAAAGTGCTGCCACCAAAAAGGATGCCTGCAAAATTCAGCCATATCTCCTCAGTGTTGCTGCACCAGCAGGGTGGAAGGTCTTTTGGGAAGTCCACAGGTGAGTTTCTACTCTCACCCCTTCCTCCCCTTTCCCAATTCTTCTTTCTCCTGCAAGGGATGGGGTGAGCAGAGAACAGCTGGGCACAGAGACTGATGTTTCTGGCACGGTGCTGATTCCTTGTTCTCTTGCTGTAGCGTCCTGTTCCCAGCTCCAGCTTATGCTGTGCGTTCCATGTTTCTGTGCTGGATCCTGCTGCCCCCTCTGCCGTGCTGACATATCTCTTGGTGTGTCCACATCTCAGACAAATCCTGGGAGCAATCCAGATTGAGCCAAAGTATTCTTCTTCTGGGCTAACTTTCATCTGGTTCCCAGCTCCAGCTCCAGCACACACACTGTGCCAGCCTGGCACAGGGGGTTGCACACAAGAGAAAGAGGAGGGTCACCAGGCCGAACTTGTTCTGGCAGACTACAGAGCAGACATAACTTGGAGAATCCAAACAAAATTAGTTTACACAGCCCTCACTACCCATCAGAGTTAACACTTTATCCGGCTTGGGTATTCCGAACAAGTTACGGTTCTTTAAAAAGAGGCTGTGCAGCAGTGTGCTAAAATGTTAGGACTTAATCAACAGGAGAGGAGATTTAATCCATGAAATAGATAGCAGCTAACAAGCAAGCTCTAAGCTCTAAGCTTTCTAACACATGTCCATGTGTTAGAAAAAAACAAAGTTCAGGGCTCTCAGAGACAGGGGAGGCAGTATGGCTTGGGATGTACCATTGATAATGAACACGAAAGAACGCAGAATTTATGGCCAACCAGGACATTTGGCAGGACTCCCAAGACAAGGAAGAAACTAATAAAACCAGCTCAGTAATCGTGCTGAAATCAGCTCCAAGTGGGTAAAAGGTAAGTCTGGTAGGGGGATCCACAACCACCAACTCAAGAAAAATCCCCCTGACCCAAAAGAAGAGAGAAACTGAGCATGTGGACTAATTAGCATGAGAAGCAAGAGAATCATTAACCAATAGAAGACTAATTAATAAGAGACCTATGTAACTTGTAACCAATGAACACTAATTCCTTTGTTTAGCAAAATGTATTAATAGTCAAAAGTTTTGATAACTGATGTACATACTTTGTAGCGTGATCCTCCTGTACCTCAACACTGAATAAAATAATGCCAGCTTTCTAATCTAACAAACTGGTTAGAGAGTTTATTTCCTGGTTTTTGCTGATATGGGGGTAGGACTTGGGACATTTGATCTCCCTCCAATGCTGAAATCTAGACACACAAAATATACCTGAATTATACGATGAAGCTCATGCTGTTCATCCATGTGGGACCTACAAGTGCCAGATCACAGAATCGTAGAATCATTAAGGTTGGAAAAGAAGAGCTCTGCGACCACTGAGTCCAACTGTTCAATCAGCATCACCATGTTCGCCACTAAAACATGACCCCAAGTGCCACATCCACATGCCTTTTGATCACTTCCAGAGATGGTGATTCCACCACACCCCTGGGCAGCCTGTTCCAATGCCTGAAAACCCTTTCAGTGAAGAATTTTTCCCCTAAATCAAATCTAAACCTCCCCTGGTACAACTAAAGGCCATTTCCTCTTGTCTGTTGCTGGTTGCCTGGGAGGAGAGACTGACCCCCACCTGGCTACAACCTCCTTTCAGGGAGTTGAAGAGAGAGAGATGGTTCCTCCAAGCATTCTCTTCCCCAGGCTAAACACCCCCAGCTCCCTCAGCTGCTCCTCAGACTTGTGTTCCAGCCACCACTTTCCCAGCTCCACTGCCCTTCTCTGCAGATGCTCCAGCATCTCAATGTCTTTCTTGAATTGAGGGGCCAAAACTGAACAGAGGATTTGAGGTGTGGCCTCACCAGTGCCCAGTACAGGGGCACAATCACTGCCCTGGTCCTGCTGGCCACACTATTGCTGATACAACCCAGGATGCCATCAACCTTCTTGGTAACCTGGACACACTCTGGCTCATGTTCAGCACCCCCAGGACCTTTTCTGCCAGGCAGCTTCCCAGCCACTCTTCCCCAAGCCCGTAGCATTGCATGAGATACCTGGATGCCTTGTACAGAAGACATGCAGCTCTGTGAGGGCTTCTCGTCCCCACTGCAGTTACCTACACCACCGCCAGCCGTAGCCTGCAATGCTGCTCTGCAGGTCTTTTCCCCAGTGCCCCATGCATCCCTCCATCACTTTGGACACCCAAAGGCAGCAGGAGAGAGCTGTGCTCACACAGTTCCCATCTCTTCACCTTCCACAAAGGCTGATCCATGGCAGCCACTGGCCCACCTCGCTGGCAGCACCCTTATACCTGCAGAAGCAGGTACAGTCTGAGCACAGGGCATTAGCAGTTTCTAGCTGTGTGGAAAAAGAGATGAAAGTTTATATTCAGAGTATCAGTCTGTACTAAGTAATCAAGGGCCTGAAGATTTGTATGTAAAGTAGGCATATGTGACTTCATCCTACCTTTGTGTCTCGGATCTGGTTTTTTATGGTATTACTATTTAATTGCTGGCATTAAGCCTGTCCAACAATACCATTTAGCGTTAGTAACACCTAGTGTCGTGTCTTCAAAGTGCTTTACAAGCCAATTATGGAATGTGTAATTTAAGTGAAAAGAAGCACCTTGGGCTGGGACCTGTGCTGTGTTTGACACGGCCTGGCAGGTGCCTGCAGTGCTGTGCACACTGGGATGAGGAGCCATGTGATTCATGTAGGGGAAAATCAGTGAGAAGAACCCAGAGGAAATAATGTGGGATGGTGTTCTCCAAGGTACACAAGATAAGGCTCCATGAGACGACTTCTGCTGAATTTTATGGCATGTGGAAGAGCCTCAAGTGATAAAGAGGGGACTTGAAATAATTCTTCAAGTAGCAGAGTAGGGCTTTGATATTGCATCTTCTTCTCTCCTTGCTTTAACACATGACTGAAAACTGACAGTCAAAAGTCATAAATCAGTCAGAAATGCTTGTTCCACTTTGAGGATATGCATTACAGTAGCCATAACACAGGAACTGGGAAACTACAGCACAGCCCAAGGCAGCCCTTTGCCTTCAGCTGTGTCCTTGGAGTACCAGACAACTGTGTGACTATACAAACACTAATTAATCCTCAATAAAACAAGTAAAAAAAAGTACACAAAGAGCATTCACAGGTTGTTTCGTTGCCAGGACGGCATGAATTGGAGCAGGTGTTTGCCAAGGCAGGGCAGTCAAGTTGTAACCAGCTTTGACTGATGCTTCTGCAAGTCACTGTGTTCTCAGGCTCCAGCCGAAATGACACTCAAAAAGATGTGGGGTTCACTTTTGCCTGGAAAAGAAAAATTTCCTTACAGACAATCAGACACACCTGTTGGTATAAAGAGAAGCTTGAGTAAGTAGGTACATTTAGATTTTTAGCCTTCAAATACAGGACCTCACTTGCTTCCCTGTTTTAAGTTTGTTGTTTTATCAGGACAGACTGAGGAGAAATTCAATGTATCAGCACTGGCAGGAAGTGACTTCTGGAAAGTTACATTTCTCTTTGGATAGCTGGCTGACCTCTGGGTGTGTAAAGCAAAGCTCAGTCTCAATATTTATATCTTCTCACTTCGTGAACTCCGCAGCCAAAAGCTATCCAGTATCAAATGGGAAAGATCTAAGGAATTCCTTCCTCTCTCCCCTTACAAAAACCCTCTTCTGAAGTTTTGAGAGCCCCCCAACTTGCCCCGTGTTCCCATAACTGACCCCCATCTGCGCTTCCAGAGTTCTGGTTGAGCAAGGCCAGGTGATGCTGACTCTAAAGCTGAGGACAGTCTGAATCTGGAAGAGAGGGGGAAGATGGTTCAAGCCTGGGATCTGTGCTTGAGGTGAGGGGAGCTTAACTTGAGGGGGGCTATGGAGGCTGTGCCGAAACTGGAGAGTTCTCCGATGATCTCTAAATTTGATTTGGGGGTGCTGCAGATCTGCGACAACACGGAAGTATTTTTTTTTTTTTTTTTGTATCACCTGTGACCCCAAATCCTCGCAGACCAGAAAACGCCTCTTACAACACACAGGTTCTCTTACTTGCAGCACAATTCCCTACTCAGAGCACATGGACACACCGCCTGGTGGCCCTGCCTGGCTGTCCGCGAGGGGCGGGACGACCAGCGCCGTCCCGGTAAGCGCTGGGAGGGAAAACACCGGGAAACCCCACGCGCGGCTGGCGAGGACGGGCGGGCGCGGGGAGCCGAGGACCGCCCCCTTCCTCTGCCCGGGGCATCCCACCGAGCGCGGCTGTGCCGGGGGTGTCCCGCGGGCCGGGAGCGGCAGCGAGGGCAGGGAGCAGCTGCCGGCGCGGGGGGCGGAGG